>PVJS01051160.1:0-14070 GCA_004027185.1 Glis glis | reverse complement strand
CTCTCTCTCTCTCTCTCTCTCTCTCTCTCTCTCTCTCCTTAGTAAGGCCCTCCGCAACTTCATGAGACCCGGTTTCAAAATAAAGTATAAAAAAATAGGGCCGGGGGCTTAGCACAGAGGTAGAACGCCCCTGGGTTCAATCCCTGGTACCTCAAAAAAAAAAAAAAGAAGAAGGTAAATTGCAAACTGAGATAAAACATTTACAAACATACAATGAAAAACAACATGTAATCACAATATACAAAGAACTCTATAAATTCTACAACAAAGAAAACGATCCAATAAAAATTGGAAAGCTTCTGAATAGACACTCCACCAGAAAAAGCCCCATATCATGTTTCACTATGGAATTGAACATTAAAACACAAATGAGTTAACACCACACACTTACTAGAAAACCTAAAACTAAAAAAATAAAGACAATGCCCATTGCAGGTGAGTATACAAACACTTGCATTCCTGTTTAGTGGGAATGCAGAATGGTACAGCCCATTTGGAATATGGCTAGGCAGTTTCTTACAAAATAAACAGAGTCTCACCATGCAACCCAGCAGTCAGCCTGCTTGCCATTTACCCAGCTGATTCCTAAAATTTATGCTCACACAGAAATGTTCATATTAATGTTTGTAGAGCCTTTATTCATAATAATCCCAACTTGGAAGCAAACAAGATATCCTTGAGTCAGCCAATGGATGGACGCACTGTGCTACTGCCACACAATGGGATATTATTTGGTGACAAAAAGAAATGAAACATCAAGCAAGAAAAATGTATGAGTGGATCTAAGTACATGTTGCTAATGAAAGAAGTCAGTTTGAGAAGGGTGCGTACTGTATGAAGCCAAGTCTATGACATTCTGGATTGCCAAACTATGGCAATGAAGAAGCCTGCAGTGGATTCCAAGGGTCTGGGAGAGGGGGAAGGAATCAATATGTGAAACACACGGGTTTTTGGATGAGAAACTATTTTGTATGGCAGTGAAATAGTGGACATGCAATATTATTCACTTGTCACTAACCATAGGATTGCTTAAGGAATTAGTGAACTTAATATGAACTGTGGAAAGTCATTAATAATAATATATTAGTATCAGTTTATTATCTGTAGATCATACACCACATTATTATAAAATATTAGTAATAGAGGAAGCATGTGTGTGTGTGTGTGTGTGTGTGTGTGTGCGCGTGTGTGTGTGTGTATGAGGGTGTATGCACAGGAGGAGTATAAGGAAATTGATGTGTACTAAGTTTTTTTAAAAAGATTTTTAAAAATAAAAGTAAGGTGGACACAGTGGCATACACCTGTAATTCCAGCTACTTGGGAGGCTGTGGCAGAAGGATCACAAGTTCAGGGCCAGCCTGGGCAACTTACGGAGACCCTGTCTCAAAGTAAATAAATAAAAAGGACTAAAGATGTAGCTCAGAAGTAGAGTTTTATCCCTAGTAAAATGAAAAGAAGAAGAAGAAAAATGGGGAACAAAAGGAAAGAAAGAGGGAGAAAGAAAAAAGAAGTAAGCAATGATTAAAGGTTGTTAAAATTGTACCAAAGTAGAAAAAATGGATTTTATATACTACAAGATAAATTGCTGAGGTGCTATTGTGTATAAAGAGGTAAGATAATATAATTCTGATGTAGATATATCAGTTTAATGTTACTGATTAAAACAAAATATATGTATTTTTGTTATTTCAATGAAGAAAATAATACTGGACAAACTATGTACAGTAGCCCCCCCCTTTTCTGTGGGTTCACTTTCCAAGGTTTTCATTACCATGGTCAACTGCAATCCAAAAGTATTGAATAAAAATATTGAAAATGATTAATTTATAAAATACATATAGTGTGTGTGTGTGTGTGTGTGTGTGTGTGTGTGTTGTGATGAGGATTAAACCCTGGGGCAATCTACCTCCAAGTCACACCCCCAACCCTATTTTACTTATCTTACTTTTTATTTGGAAACAGGGTCTCACTAAGTTGCTAAGAGCTTCACTGAGTTGCTGAGGCTGGCTTCGAACTTGCTATCCTCCTCTCTCAGTCTCAGTGCTGGGACTACAGGCCTGCACTACCACCTCGAGCTTGAAGTATATTTTTTATAATTATTCCATTTATTTCAGTACCTTACTATTTACAATTTATAAATAAACTCTATTATAGGTATCTATGTATAGGAGAAAACATAGTATATACAGAGTTTGGAGCTATCCAGTTTCAGTACTCCACTGTGGGGTTTGGAATGTTGTCTCATTGATAAGAGGAAACTACTGTTGGTAGCATCTATCTATGTAAAAACAAACCTAGTAGGCAGCAGAGCAAAACCATTATACCATCGTGCTCCAAGCTCATGCCTTATCCCTACCCATCCACTTTATCACATGTGCATTTCTCACCAGTTCGGTTTTCAGTTTCTGGACGTATGATGCACTTCTTGCAGTTTCCATCACAAGACCTATTTTTAACAGAAAAGAGAGGATGAAGAAAAGCAAGGCCAAGTAACAGAAACAGATTACTGGACTTAGGAAAAATAAATAGGAGAAATCCCAACACTAAATTAAGTTGGAGACATGGGAGCAAAATTGAATGGTCTTTTAGTTTAGGGCAGCATTCGATTGTAGGTAAAATTTTATTCGTAGTACAGTGCAAATCCATGGATTCAAGATAGTTAGAAATTTATATCAAATATATTTCAAAATACCAGGCTGGCTCCCATATGGGCCATGAACTGATGACAATCAATTTAGTCAGGAAGATAAAAATTAAATGATAGCCGGGTGTGGTGGCGCATGCTTGTAATCCCAGTACTTTGGGAGGTGGAGACCGGAGGATCCGGGTTCGCGGCCAGCCTCAGCTCTCTCGCTCTCTCCCTCTCTCTCTCTCTCTCTCTCTCTCTCCTAAGTGAGGCCCTCTGCAACTTCGTGAGACCCGGTTTCAAAATAAAAGTATAAAAAATAGGGCTGGGGGTGTAGCACTGAGGTAGAACGCCCCTGGGTTCAATCCCCAGTACCACACACACAAAAATTAAATGATATTAGAGAAGACTGGTGACTGTTACTTTGACCAGCCTAACAGCAGCTAAAAATGAGAGATGAGATAACCTAGGTATGTTTTGAATGGAAACCTTTTGGGATTTACTGAAAATTGAATGTAGACAATGTGCAAAAGAAAGGGGAAAAGTATTTCCTACATTTTGGTATGGCCTGGTTAGTTAATGAACTTGAGAGATCAAAGGAAGGGGCAGATTTGGAGAAAGCAATGATCAGAAGTTTGTTTTTGACATTGCATTCAAGAGGATTTTAGACTTCTAAGAACCTGCATAGAGTCATGTAATGGTTTGGATATAGAATGTCCCTCTAGCCCTCATGGAAGCAAGGTAGCAATGTTGGAAGTGGGCTTGGTTGCAAAGGAGGGTTGTAATCGCATCAGTATAGAAATCTGTTGTGTTGGATTTACCAAGGCCTGAGTGGTGACCTGGGCCAGTGGGGTGTGGTTGAGAAGGTGGGGCCCTGGGAATGTAGCTTTAGGGACTGTGCTTTTGTCTTTAAATCCCCTTGCTTGATTGCTGTCTTGCTTACAGCCTCCATGATGTGAGAAGAAGAGTCCCTGTGCTCTCCCTCTCTTTGCTTCTCGCCACCATGCACCAAGATCCATAGACCCTGGCCTCACATGGACTGAACCCGGAATTTCCAAGGAAACAAAAAGCAAATAAATCTTCCTTTCTCTAAGTTGTATGGTCAGGTCTTTTAGATTATAGCAGTGAGAATGCTAAGACAAGTCATAAATTAGATATTTGTTTGAAAATTGGGTAGTGCTGTAAATTGGAATTATAAGTTTTGTGAATTACTTCTATATACATAGTCTTCACAACTTTCTAAATATGTTCTAAATATCAAAGGTTATTTTTTGTGGAAGGAGGAAAAGGTATATAAAAGGGAAAGAAAGCTTTGTAGTAAATATGGGAGGTCCCATGTTTGAAACACACATAAGAAATAAGAAAATTTATGCGCTATAGACATTGAGCTAAGAGGAATCCTAGGCAAATATTAAGAACTTATTTGAAGACAATAATTGAGGAATGAACTGATTGTTCAAGGAGATGAAAATAGTGGACTGGATTTTGGACTTCTAAACAGGAAAGAGCTCTGTTAATCTTAACAAGAGCAGTATCTTGGAATAGTAGGAATTAAAGCCATTTTCCAAAGGGAAGTTTAGCACATGAGAAAGTGCAAATACTCAGGATAATCAAATCTTTCTAATATTTTTACTGTGAAAAGGAACAGTAAAATAATAGAATGACAAGAGGCTTATATGCTGAGAGTGAGTTATATTATTTCAGTTGTTATTGTTCCTGTTATTACCATTGTTATTATTGTTCACTTTTGTTCTTATTAAAAGGGAGGCAGATTTTCAGGATATTGAATTCCTCTGGTAACTAAGAAGAGATTGATAGTGCACATGACAGAAATTATAATATGTGTGATCTTTAGGGTCACAGATTCTCCATGGAAGGGGCAGTGATCAAAATAATAAGTAGAACATAAATATATTGGGCTAAAATCAAAATATGGATGGAGATAGAAGCCAAGTTAATTAAAATAAGTAAATGTTAAGATACAAAAATGAATACTATTAGAGTATATAACACGCTGTGGTGAAAGAGAGGACATTTTATGTTATGCTAAGGATGTCTTGACTTCATTCTGCCTTCGGAGACAATTCTGTGTGCAACTCCTGCATTCCCTCATCTCTTGCAAGCAGAGACACATGAAGACTTTTATTCTATGTTTCCTTTTCAAATATGTGCACAGGGGAACAGTGGATAGAAGAAAGAAGAAGCCATCAGAATGATAAAATACAGGAGACACATTCAGAAATGCAAAAGGAAAAAAATGAAAACTCCTACAAAGTAAATTATCAACAGTGGCAAATGCTTCATAGATCAAGTAGCATGAATACCATATGAACCAATCCATCTTAGTAATTAGGAAATTACTAGTGGCCACCGTCATTTCAGTGGTAACTAGATTGAAGTGAGTTGAGGAGTGAGCTTGGAATAAAGAATAGGGTCCAAGATTAATAGTTAGGCTTTAATGGAATTAAACAGCCTTCTCATTAAAGAGACATCCAAGTTCAGGGAAATTTGTTTTTTTTTAAGATGAAAAAACGAAATCATGCTTTTATAACACAGGAACACACCTTTTAGAAAATTTGAAAATATATAAGATGGGGAACAGTCAACAAGTCAATACTTTTTAAAGCCAAGAAGTCCTCTGAGATTCGAAGGAAAGAAGAGTGGATCTAAATACCAAGGAGCTTGTGGATATTGTTACTTAAAACTGAGGAATCATAGATACAGAAGCAAAGTTTATTTAAGGAGAAGGAATTAAGGTGCTACTGGATGGGGAATTCAAGGATGAATCTGCGAGAAGACCCTTGTAGTTTTGTACTGAATTCAAGTCATAGGGATCCATGGCAATGAGTTAAAACATTTTTCCATTTGCATTCCAAAGAATTCCTCAATTGAGAAGAATATTGGAGTAGTGGAATAATAACAAGATTTGAAGACTACTAAGGAATAATTTGGAGCAGGGAAAGAAAAGAGAAATGAACAATAAGACATTTCTTCCTTAATCTCTTATGTAGCCCTAGTATTTTATGAATTCATGAAAACATCATAGAAGGGAGTGTTTCTCACTTCTGAGAAAGTAGCCCCTGGAGGCACACATCTTGGAGAGGTCCAGTTAATTGCCAACCAGTTCCTCCAGGCCAATACCAATAAATCAGTGAACATTTGGGTAGGGATAGCAGTGCCAGTTCCCTTGGCTATAAAAAAGTTTATTGGAATAGAAGATTTAAATCTCTTTTCAGTTAAAAGCATCTATGGTTTACATAGTTTTTTTTTTGTGTGTGTATTATGGTGCCATGTACCCTACAGGTCTTTATTCACCACTGAATTGTATGTTTCCTTAGGGAATGGGTAGATGTTATTCATTCTTTTCCTCAGTCCAGAAATATTCTCTATTTCCTAATACAAAATACATGCTCAAAGCCTAAAGTCATAGACATGTTAGCTAAAATATAAGTATTTGGTCAAGAAAAATAAAGTTCATTTCACAAGGCGAAAGTGCCCAGACAATAAAAAGGGGGGATATCTTTTCTGCTTGAGGACTAAAAAGACAAAATTTTATGAGTATAGGAGATTTAATGTATGCCCCATGGTAAATCTAACACTTTCAAGAATATCTGAAATGAATCAAGAAAGGAGCTCAAAGTGGCCCAGAGACTTGCTCTCTACATTGAAATAATTTTTAAATATAACATTTCCTGAAAGGAATCTCTCCAAGACATGTATGCATGCCTTTTTGTATGAACTTGAACCATCATTGAGATATACAATTATAATGCACCAATAAAAGTATAAAAATAAATACAACATTATATATAATATATAGAATTTATATGGAATTAAAAATTCTTCTTGCTGTCATACAGTATCTTATTATCTCAAATGAACAACAAAAGAGTCAAGGCATAATTCTCAGGATACTAAATTAACTCTAAGATGCTTTGTACTATTTGGGGGACAGATGAGCATAAAATAAATATTAACCTTTGGATCAACTTGCTATGACTTCCTTAAGAGAATACTATAGACTGATGGACTGGGGGTTTAAAAGCCAGAAATTTATTTTGGCATAGCTCTGCAGGCTGAAAGTTCAAGAGCAATGTATTGGCGCATTCCTTTCTCCTGAGGGATCTCTCCTTGGCTTGTATATGGCTGCTTTCATGCCAAGTCTTCTTGGCCTTTTCTTTGTGTCTCCCTAGTGTGTCTCCCTGTTCTTATGAGGACACAAGCCATATTTATATAGGGCCTTGGCATGTCTTTGTGGTTTGACGGCTCATTAATCACTTAAGAGTATCCATGTTATGCATGTATTATAGTTTATTCATCCATTCACCTTCTTGGTGAATGGATAACTTGATTGCTTCCAATTTGGGGATGTTACTGATAAAAGCTGCTATAAATATTAATGTAAATAGTTTTGTCTGGACATAAATTTTCAACACATTTGAGAAAATATCAAGATGTACAATTGATGGATCTTATGATAAGACTACGATTAGACTAAGTTTAGCTTTGTTAAGAAACTGCTAATGTGTCTTCCAAAGTATCTGTATCATTTTGCAATGAGTGAGAATTTCTGTTGCTCCACATCATTATATTTTGTGTAAGTTCTCCATTGGATCTTAACAACTCTAAAATATGTAGTGGTATGTTTTCATTGTTTTAATTTGCAATTACCTGATGTCATATAATGTTGAACATGTTTTATTTTGTTTTGTCACAGTGAACTATGATTTAATAGAAATGAGTGAAATCAGTATTAAAATTGGTTTAGGCAAAATAGGTATATGATAAAATATGAAAACATATTTAATATATAATAGAAAATTTCTATTGATTTAGTTACATATTTTAAGTAAAATGTTTATTTTCCTGGAAAATAGCTATTAAGGTTCTTGTTTTTTATTCAATATTAAACAGTAAAAAAATATATCTAAAGATAATGGGAATGGACATTTATTTGTATAGATTATTTGTAAACTCCCTAATACCATCTATTAATTGTGGTAAGACTTTCCAATTTTCTTTCACAAAATTCTTTTTATTTGAGAAATTTTAAAAATATAAAAAGTAGGAAAATATTATAATAAAACTTCATGTTCAAAAATGTTATCAACTCATGGCCAAAATTTGTCAATATACCTTGATGCATTATTCCTTGCTGAAGCTATTTCTCACAACTTACATTTTACTATCAGATTATTTTGAAGCAAATTCTAGAGATCAGAGCGTTTCTAAATATTTCAGAATATATTAAATAAAACACATAATGCTTTAAAATATATATTCAATGGTTTCTTACCATTAATGTTATTAAAAAGCAGCCAGTGATCATATTTTCTGGAATGTCATATATATTAGTTTCCCTTCTTTTCTTTCCCTTTCTTTTCATAGTCATGAACAAAGACTGGGTTTACGGGCTCCACACTATATTTGAAAACAATTATTTTCTTACTGAATTATCTTGGCATTCTTGTGGAAAATCAGATCATAAATATAAGGATTAACTTCTAGACTCCCAATTCTGTTTCATTGGTTTGTATTTTGTTTATTATGCTAATATAATTCTAACTTAAATAGTATTGTTTTCTATTAAGTGCGAAATCATGAAGTGTGACTTCTCTGATTTCATTGATTTTCATGATTATTTTTCCTTTTTGTTTTGGGACTCCCTCATATCCAAATGAATTTCAGGGCACGTTTGTCATTAATTTCTACAAAAGTGCCATCTGAGACTTTGATAGGGATAATATTGACTCTATGGATGTATTTAGGAAACAGCCATCTTGACAATATAGTATTGTCTTTCTATACAAGAATGTATTTTTGTTTAATTGTTTTTAAATTTTCTTTAATAATGTTTTATAGTTTTCAATTAAGTCTCCCACATCTTTCATATAATTTCTTCCTAAATTTTCTTTTTTTGGGTGCTAGTGAATGGATATGTTTTTAAGTTTAATTTTTGGATTATTCAATGCTAGTATATAGAAACACCAATAATTTTTGTGTCTTAACATTCCCTCTTGCAATCTTTCTAGAGCCATTGCCTATTTCCAAGAGTTATTCTTGTATATAAATTCCTTGGGATTGTCTATTTAAGATTATGTCTTTATCAAATGCAAATAGTATTACTTCTTCATTACTAAACTGCATGCATTCATTTACCTCATTTTCTTACTTAGTTGCTCTGACTCCAGTGCCACATAGAATAGTGATCGTGAGAGCAGATGTTGCAATTGTAGTAGAAAAGCTTGCAATCTTTTACCATTAAATGTGGTATCAACTTTTTTTTTAATTAGGTGACCCTTATCTTTTAAAGAAAATTTCTTTCTTTTCATTGTCCTCTGAATTTTTTTTAAATGTAAGGATGGTGGATTTGCCAAATGCTTTCACATCATCTATTGAGATATCTTTGTCCTTTATTATGTTTATGTGGTATAGTTCACTCATTTTTCCTATATTAGATACTAAAATAACCTTGCATTCCTGAGATCAATCTCAGGAATCATTGATCTCAGGATCAATGATTTATGATTTTTTTTTACAAATTACTAGAATTTGTAAGCTATAATTATTCAGAATTTTTATTTTTGTGATGGGATAATTTGATTATCCCAGCAAAAACTCATGTAAAACTTTAATCTCCATTATGGAATCAGGTTGGATTTTTAAGAGGTGATTATATCATGAGGGTTCTGTACATGAATGGATTAATTCATCTGTGATTAATGGATTAATAGGATACTGATTTATTCTGAGAGTAGATGTCTTATTAAAGACAGTTTGACTACGTCTCTTGTTTGTGCCATTCTTATCACGTGATTTTCTTTGCTGCCTCAAGAAACTTTAGGAAATTCCCATCAGCAAGAAGGAGCTCATCCAAATGGACCCTTGAACTTATCCCTCCTGGTCCAGAACTCCACTAATAGACCTTTATTCTTTTTAAATTATCCACTTTGTATTATTCAATTATAGCAACAGAAAACAGACAAAGATATATAGTTATAAGTTATATTATTGGTCAATAGTTTTTGTAGTGATGTATTTTTCTTGTTTTAATAGTAAGGTAATAGTAACTTCATGAAATGAGTTTAGTATTCCCTTCACCAGTATTTTTAGAGGAGTTTTTAGTGTTACTTTTTATTATTAAAAATTGATAGAAATTACCAATGAAGCCATCTAGACATAGAATTCTATTTGATATTTTATTTCTGTGTGTGTGTGTGTGTGTGTGTGTGTGTGTGTGTATGTGTGTATGTGTGTGTGTGTGTGTGTTTTACTGAGGGGCATTCTAACTCTGAGCTACACTCCCAGCCCTATTTTATTTATTTTTTTTTATTTTGAAACAGAGTCTCACTAAGTTGCAGAGGGCCTCACTAATTTGCTGAGGCTGGCGGTGAACCTGTGATCTTCCTGTCTCAGTGTCCCAAGTACTGGGAGTACAGGAATGTACCACTATGCCTGGCTTAATTTTTTATTTCTTAAGCAATTTTTGATGATTATTTTCTTCCTAGGAATTTGTTTATCTTATCTAGACTACCTAGTTTTCTTGAATAAAAATTTTATAATATTCCCTTATTATATGTCATATTTATTTCTGTTAATTCTATAATACCATTTCTTCTTTCATTTCTGATATAAGAAACTTGATGCCTTTCTTATTGGTTGCTATTTTTTTTACTACTATAAACTTTCTGCTGATTATTTAAAGAAAGAAGTAATTCTCTTTAACAATAATATAAAAAAAAAACCCTGATACCGGTTAACACTGACACAACCGGTATGAATGCTACAAGTGATGACATTGTGTAGTTGCCTAGAAGTTCCTTTCTCTTTGAGTTCTTAATCCCCTATTTCCATATCTTGAAAAAGTTTGAAGAATTCCCATAAGCTTTGGAAAAAATCAGGCACTTGGAGAAAGAAAACTATTCATCTGGTACAAGTTTCTCAGTATGTTAATAATTTGTACTACTATAAAGGTAGTGCTCACCTCACCGACTGAGTAGCATGTTGTTTGTGTGTGTGTGTGTGTGTGTGTGTGTGTGTGTGTGTGTGTGTGTGGTACTGAGGATGGAACCCAGTGGCATTCTACCTCAAAGCTATACCTCAGACCCTTTTTATTTTTTATTTTGAAACAGGGTCTTTCTAGGTTGCTGACAGTCTTGCAAGGTTGCTGAAGCTGGCCTCAAACCGGCAATCCTCCCAAGAAATGGAATTACAGGCGTGTGCCACCACACCTGGCCTCAGTAGCAATTTTATTTATAATTCTGAGGATTCCTAAGTTCTGGAAAGAGAGAGCGGTAGTACTTGTATAATTGTTTGAATGTAATTTTTTAAAAAATCACTACATTTTACATTTTAAAGGAGATAATTTTATGATATTTAAATCATCTCACTGGGCATGATGGCACGTGCCTGTAATCCCAGTACTGGGAGGCTGAGACAGGAGGATTACAAGTTCAAGAGTAGCCTCAGCCATTTAGAGAGACCATGTTTCAAAGTAGCAAATAAAATAGGACTGGGGGTATAGCTTGGAGGTAGAATGCCTCTGAGTTCAACCTTCAGTGCCAAAAAAAATCATATCTCAATGCAACTGTTATTAAATAAAATAGGAAAATTAATGTATTTTACATAAATTAAAAATTAAAAATACTAATTTATAAATTATATGAACCCAGAGCATATTGGTTTGGTGATCTAAAAATATGTCTATAATTATTGATCTTTTTTCTGAATAGGTGAGCTAGAAATAATACTGAATAATATTTTAAATGCCTCCAAATCCTTTTTTCAAACCCACAGTATATGAGTGTTCCTTTAAAATGTACACTATGCATTTACTTTCACTTCTTAACAACTGCAGAGGTCTTGTCAGTAAATCATGCTTAAGAAGCTCTAAATTGTCTTCCCAAACCGTGAATGATTTACTTGTAAAAGAATGACATTTAACTATGCACCTTTCACGGGTCCCCAGTGTAAAATGAAACATAGTGTTCTTTGTTGATCTTACTTGGTACCCCTGTGGAGATTAGTGAAGAATTATTATCTTTCTTGACTTAAAGAGCTATTTCTTATGGTAATGTAAAAGTGGAAGTAACATACTTCATATGGGTTCTAAAAAATGTTAACCTTTTTTTATCCTCAAGGAATTACAGTCAACCATAAACTCAGTAAAAAGGATGACATCATTACTTAGGTTGAGTGAGATCATTTTAAGATGAGAGATGTGAAGACATGAAAACCTGAGCATGTCAAGATTTTTTGAAAAGTTAACATTAAATTACAGACTTTTAAAAGGCATCTATTAAGATACCGGTGTGGGTTTAATTAAGTAAAATATCAAAAAGCTGAGTAGTTCCAATATTTTTCTTCATGAGAAGAAACAGAAAAATCATTGAAATAATTTCATTATAAGATAATTATATTTAAAGGCACAAACATATATATGACTTGGCCATTATTTAAGCTAACTGAATTTATAGATTATAGTGACTATGATTTAAGTCTGAAATAATTTCAGCCTATGCAAAATAAAATTTAATATTAATTCATCATATGGCAACTCAGTGTTATAAGTTAAATATTTGCTTCTTTTTTAATGAAAAAGTACAAACTTTATGGAGATACAACTGGTAAGCCAGAATTGTATATATTTAAGGTATAGAAGATGATGTTTTGACATATGTGGTATATGCATACTTTGTGAAATTATTATGGCAATTAAAATAATTAACATCACCTCACGTAGTGACTCTGTGTGCTTGTGTGATGAGAACATTTGAAATCTACTCTCTCAACAGATTTCACATAGGCAATACAGTGTTATTACCTATAGTGACCACACTATACATTAGATCTACAGGACCTCCTCATCTTATAATTGGAAGTTTATATTCTCTTTTTTTGTGTGTGTGCTGAAACCCGGGACTGAACCAGGGAGGAAGTTTATGTTCTCTAACCAGCACCTTCCTATTTATCCTCCCCTTCCCCAGTCCTTGGTATCCACATTCTCCACTCTGCTCCGCTGTTTGGCCCTTTTAGACTCCATAGCGGATCATGCAGGATTTCTCTCTATTTGGCTGCTATCACTTACCATCATATGGCGCCACTCTTTTATGAAGAACAATCAATAAATAAGGGCTCATTATCTTAATGATGCTTATGTTTTTTTCCTGTATATCTTAAAACGGTGTTCCATATAATCTCTGTCATTACCATCTTCATTTTCATCATCTCTAAAGTTTATTATTTTTATATGTTGGGCTCAATTATACATACTTTCTTGTAACATCACCTGATATAATCCATGCCACAGTTTTATAATGAAAGAAATGCTATGTGAATGGAATTTTTTTAAAAAAATAATGTATAGAAAGTGTCAATAGTTTATAGAATTGATTCCAGTTAGTGTATAATTATCTCTTCAGCATTTAACTTCTTTTAAAGCAAGTTTATATCCTTTAAAAACTCATTGGCTGGAAGGGAAGATGAGAAACTGTGGATATTAATCTAACTCTTGCTTTCTCTAGCTTTAAGGCATTGTACAATCAGTTCATGATCTACAAATGCATGCATATAACTATGTACTTAATGGGTATCTTTCAGTTCATAAATTCTGACTACCTCTTGTTTCTTACAAAAACATTTCCAATGGAATGACTCCTACAGTCCAACTGACTTGTGATACAACATATTATCTAAGCTTCTACAGTTTGTAGACAGACTAAGAACTAAGTCTCAGACAAAACTAAGGAAGGGTGTTTATTTATAAAATTGCAGCAAGAGAAAATGTTCACTTTAATTTTGTTTCAGTGGACATCAAACATATTTGAAAGAAGACTCAATTTTATAGAGCAAGAAGAGGAAATTCCTACACAATCACTGGCAAGCGTGCTAGTATTGCTTAGAAATAAAAGAGATTTTCTAATTGGTCTGTAGATGCATTTGACAGTCCTTGGTTGGCTGTAAAGGAACAAATAAGCAGTTTGGGACATTTCAAGAAAGGACGAATTGCTCAATATTAGAGCGTTTTCTGTATCCAGTCATTTCTTGTGTTAAGTGAATGTTGAGTTGTGCACTTTTGTGACTTTAAGTTGAAGACAGGGATACTCTTCATTGTTGGGAGTTCCATATAAGACTCCTGCTTGTTACAATTCCACAGGCAATTACTCTGGTCTGGGATTCACCTTTATCCTTACAGGAGTATTAGTGAGAGGTGTGTGTGTGTGTGTGTGTGTGTGTGTGTGTGTGTGTGTGTGGTTGTTTTTTATTTGTAACCAACAAATATAAGAAATTGAGAAAATATGTAGAAGTTTGCATATTTAAAGATAATGGGTATGGCCGGGCATGGTGGTGCACGCTTGTAATCCCATTACTTTGGGAAGCGGAGACTGGAGGATCCGGGTTCGCGGCCAGCCTCAGCTCTCTCGCTCTCTCTCTCTCTCTCTCTC
>PVJS01051159.1:0-14070 GCA_004027185.1 Glis glis | reverse complement strand
TCTACCTCTGCGCTACACCCCTGGCCCTATTTTTTTATACTTTATTTTGAAACCAGGTCACATGAAGTTGCGGAGGGCCTCAGTAGGTAGAGGGGGGGAGGGAGAGGGAGAGGGAGAGCGAGAGCGAGAGCGAGAGAGAGAGAGAGAGAGAGAGAGAGCGAGCTGAGGCTGGCCGTGAACCCGGATCCTCTGGTCTCCGCCTCCCAAAGTACTGGGATTACAAGCGTGCGCCACCATGCCAGGCAAGGCTGTGCTTTATTTCAAACAATGGACTAGAATCCAGGCCTCTACATCAAGTAAAGAGCCTGAGCTGTTAAGGGGAAGGGGCCCTGTACTATCACCAGGCAGGAGAGTCCCTAGCCAAAAGTACTGGCCTCTGTGACCTTGCTTTCTTTGCACCAATTGGCATCTTTGGGTTGGCAGTTTGTTCAGATCCATATCTGAGATATATGAGGTAAAAATAAATCCCAGGTGACTCACACTCATGTCAGTCCCTGAGTACTGAAATTCCTTGTCAATCTGTTCCTTATCTTTACCTATAGAATCTCCATGGTTATGGCAGCATAATTCACAGTAGCAAAATTATAAAATTAGCCAGGGTGTCAATCAGCAGATGAATGGATAGAGAAAATACACACACACACACACACACACACACACACACACACATACACACACATACACACACGGGTTTTACTCAGTCATAAAGAAGGGAAGGATAAAATTATTTCATTTTCAGGAAAATGGAAAGATCATAATTTTGGGCAAAATTAGACTTGGAGAGGAAAGTATTGCATGTTTTCTTACATATGTGGAAGATAGATGGTTAAAAACAGGGGAGAAAGGAGTGCAATTGCAATGAAACTAGAAGGAAGACCATTAGGGAGAGAAAGGGGAGAGCGAAACCAATTAAATTATGTTTTTATATATGTACTAGTATACCACAATGAAAACCACCATTCTGTATAATTAGTATGCACCAAAAATCTTGAGCAAAATAGTAACATTTGTTAACTTTGAGTGCAGATTTCAGAGTTTGACATATGTTCAAAAATTTTAATAATTAAACACAACATATGTTTACTCCCTTACATACACATGCCTTCAAATTTATTGTGCAATAGTAGTAGTTAAAGTAGTGTTAATACAAAACTTCACAGCTACTAAATTTTTGCTTATAAGTAAATTGTTCACATCAACAATCATGTAATCAAATTTAATATTTAAGCCGGGCGGGAGGATCCGGGTTTATGGCCAGCCTCAGCTCTCTCTCTCTCTCTCTCTCTCTCTCTCTCTCTTTCTCTCCCCCTGTCTCTCTCTCTCTATCTCTACTTAGTGAGGCCCTCCACAACTTCGTGAGACCTGGTTTCAAAATAAAGTATAAAAAAAATAGGGCATAGTGTTTTGGCATAGTGTTTGCATCTTATTTTGCTATTTTTCTTTATTTGCATGAATTATTACAAGATATTAGTCATATTTTTCATGTAGGAAAAAACTGGCAGATTTTAGGTGTTTGATTGATAATAGTGAATGAATACGTGAATAAAAATGAATTACTTTATATTTAGAAAGACTTACTTAGGTCTGTTTAAACTAGCCTAGGTAGTACCATCAAGGGGAAATATACAGTCTCTTTTTGAAGTTTTGAGTTATTATTATTATATGTGTTGGTTCTTTTTAGTAGTTATTTCTTAAACCTTTTTGTTCTACTTTGTTTTATATATAATTTTATTGATGCATTGTAATTATACCATATAGCGAGAATTAAAGTGATGCATTTATATATACACATCACTTGGTTTATTTCCCTCCGCATCTTACCCCACTCCCTTCCTCCTCCTTCCTGTCCATGTTAGTGAGATTGGTAGTGATACCTTCACATATGAACATAGTATTATTTGATCTGTTTCCTTCCTCAATCCCCTCCCTTTACCTCTCCTCTTCTCCACCCATTCCCTTCCACTCTTCTATTGGTCTTCTCTTTTATCTGGCGTCCCCTTTCTTTCCTTTTTATCTCTAGCATTCACATAGGAGAAAAACATAAGTCCTTTGCTTTATGAGATTGGCTGATCTTATTTAGCATAATATTCTCAAGGTCCATCCATTTTCCCACAACTGACGTAATTTTGTTCTTCTTTATTGCTCAGTCAAGCTCCATTGTGTGTATATACCACGTTTTTTATCCATTCATCTGTTGTTTGACACCCAATTTGGTTCCATAATTTGGCTATTGTGAATCTACTTTAAGAGTGCTTATCACTGGTTTTTTAATATTCACTTCTGAGTATCATATGACACTGACTATAGCAGACCTCATTTTTATGGGAACAATATTAACCAACATTGATTTGCAGTCATGTAAGTTTTAAATGTGATGTGGTTAATTAATGGTATTATTTCCCAAAGACCAGAATGACAGTAGCATATGAAAATATGCAGGTGTGACTTATCATGCATCCAGATACATTCTACCATTGCTATACTTTGCCAATTGAACAGCAACCACAGAAAGTCCCAGGCATTCAAACAAAGCAAATATAAGAGGGGAAAAAAAGCTTCTTTCTGTTTATTTAGCAATATTAAATATCCAATACTAAATAACCAAAATAATTTTGCAGGATTAAATACATTTTGTTGGTTCAGAAAAGATATGTATTTCATGTAATTGACATTGGAAACTATTTCTATTGATGGCCATTACCCAGTAGCAGCCCCATCCATTCCTCTCTAGGCTCAGAGAGAAATAAAAACTGGTATTAAAAACTACAGGAGTGTGATTACCAGAATAGGTATTAGGAAAACAAGAAATAATGACATTTTCTCCAGAGAACATGTCCCTTTGCACGGACCCTAGTGAGTTCATTTTTTTTGTTGTTGTTGTTGTTTTCAAAGTAAGACAGTGGGCTTGAGAATGCACAGCCAGATTATACAACAGCAAACATGTTTAAGAAAAGATTGCAAGAAAAGTACACAATATGCCATAATATATCCTAATACAATTTTATGTCAGTGATTGGTTAGTTTTCACATTGTTGGAATTTTTATTCATATACAAATCAGTCAATATTTACTGTGCTTCAATGTATCATAAGGGACAGGAAAAATAGGACATATTGTCCCTGCCACTTTGAATGCTACAAGTTCTTGCTATTAATAATATATGTTCCTGATGATTCTTTATTTATAAGCTACAACCTGACATCTTGAGCACATTTCTTTAAAAAGAAAACTTAAAAGGTCTTAGCATTAGAAGAGAAACTTAAAGGTAACATAATTTAACCACTGTCTAGAACACCACCTTTACACTCTATGGTAATATCAGAATCCTTTTGTAGTGTTCCATGGTGCACATATAAAAGGTTCCACAAGCATTCAGAAGGAAAATATCTGTTTAATATTACTTAATCCAATATTTCTCAATATTTATTTACCATAGGATGTTTTTACTTACAGCTATTAAAGGATGGTTTAAGGAATACACAACATCCTTCCCATGCAATTCACTTCATTTTGACTGATATATTAAAAGACTTTTGTATGTAATTTCCAACAATATAAAGTCCAAATCCATACTACAACAAATTGAATTTGTTCCAAAAGTTTTTAGCTTTAATATCTCCTACATGGTGTCTTCATTTTTATAGGGAATTCATAGTTTTTTGGTTGCATGCTTAGTCTAACTTATTGAATTAAAATAAAGTAAAATTTACTCTTTGCAGGTAAATTTCAATGAGTTTTGAAAAATGTAAATAGTATAACCACCACCATACTCAAGATAAAAAATATCCCAGCTGGGTACATGGCATACACTTGTGATGACAGTACATGGGAGGCTGAGACAGGAGGATTGTGAGTTTGAGGCCAGCCTCAGAAACTTAGTGAGACCCTATTTCAAAAAAATTTCTTTTAAAGGACAAGGGTATATTAGAGGTAGAATGTCCCTGGGTTCAATCCCCAATACCAAATAAATAAATAAAATATACATATTCCCATCATCCAGAAGAGGTTTCTTGGGCCCCTATATTTTCAGTCTCCTCCCCACACCCAGCACCTGGGAAACACAGATCTCATTTCTACCCCTAAAATTTTCAAATTTTTGTTTCATCAAATAGAATCATCAGGTTATGCACCCTCTATATCTGGCTTTCACTTAGTGTAATGCTTTTGAGATTCATCCATGTCATTATATGTATTGATATCTTATTCCTTTATGTGACTATAGTATAGAATGCATAAATATAACAAAATTTATTCACCAGTTGTTGGATATTTATGATTTTTCTGGTTTGGAGTCATTATGCATAAAGCTGATATAAACATTTACAAATAACTTTGCATGTGAAAATATGTTTTCTTTTCTCTTGAGGAACAACCTAGGGGAGAGATTTCTAGGTTTTTGGTAAGTAAATGTTTAACATTGCAAACAATGTTCCTAAGTATTTTTCTTAGTGATTATACTATTTTGCATCCCCACCAGCAATGTATGAGAATTGGGGTTGTTTCCTATCCTTGTCAGGACTTGGGATGGTCACTTAAAATAATAATTT
This sequence comes from Glis glis, assembly GCA_004027185.1. Classification (NCBI taxonomy): domain Eukaryota; kingdom Metazoa; phylum Chordata; class Mammalia; order Rodentia; family Gliridae; genus Glis; species Glis glis. The sequence continues at coordinate 9,523 of PVJS01051159.1, read as the reverse complement.
TATTATTGACTTTGTATACATATGTGAGAATACCAACACCAATCTCAATATCATGTATGGGGAAAGGGAGGGAGTGGGGAGAGGGTGGCAGGAAGCTCACCAAGTGTGATGTGCATGTATGTCACTACCACTCTGAACTACATTATGATGTGAGACTACAATGAACCAATAGAAGTATATAAAAATAATGATTTTATCTATTCTTGTAGGTGTGCATTGTAACTTTTGCTTGCATTTCCCTAATGACTAATTACATGAATATCTTTTAATATGTTTATTTGGTACTTTAATATTTCATTATGATATATTCAAATATTTTGCCTATTTTATTGTATCTTATAACTTATAATTGAGTTGTAAGATTAATTTATATAAACTTTCTGGATACATGTCTTTATCATATATGTGTTTACACACATTTCGTTCCTATCTGTAGCTTGTCTTTATATTTTCTTAAGAATACCTTGCAAAGGGCAGAGATTTTTTTGTTTTTGGTTTTAGATTTTTGGTAAAGTCATACTTACCAATTTTTGTTTAAATTTGTGTTTTTTTTTGTGTTCTGTTTAAAAAATATTGGCCTAACCCAAGGTCACTGAAGTTTTCTCCTATCTTTTCACTATCATTTTTTAGATTTTTATTTTCATTTTGATCTATGATACTTTTTTGTATTCTTTTCTGGTTTTTTTTCTTTTTTATGTGCTTTTATTAGTGCATTATAGTCTCACATCACAATGGATATCAATTTGACAGTAACATATATGTATACATCTTTTGCTATTCCCCCACCTCCCGCCTCCCCCCCAGTACCATTCCAAAGGTCAAACCAGAAAACTTCAGTAATATACGCATACCCATGTTCATAGCAGGTCAATTCACAATAGCCAAATTATGGAACCAACCTAGGTGTCCATCAACAGACGAATGGATTACAAAATTATGGGAAACACACACAGTGGAATTCTACTCAGCAATAAAGAAGAACAAAGAGCCGGGCGTGGTGGTGCACGCTTGTAATCCCAGTACTTGGGAGGCGGAGACTGGAGAATCCGGGTTTGCGCCAGCCTCAGCTACTTAGGCCCTCCACAACTTCGTGAGACCCGGTTTCAAAATAAAATATAAAAAATAGGGCCGGGGTGTAGCTCAGAGATAAAACACTCCTGGGTTCAATCCCCAGTACTGCAAAAAAAAAGAACAAAATAATATCATTTACAAGAAAATGGGAGGACCTGGAGAACATTATGTTAAGGGAGATTAGCCAATCACAGAAGGAGAAGGGTCATATGTTTTTTCTAATATGCGCAAGCTAGGGAGTAGTGGGGATACAAAAGGGACTCCGATACATTTTGAATTAATTTTTTAAAAGTAGAATTAATTTTGTGTATTTTAAAAAGGCCTTGGTATTTTATTTTGAAAAATCCATCATACACATTTGAATTTGGTTTTGGATTTTCTGTTCTACTTTATTGATCTATACAACTATCTTTACACCAATGTCAAAGATCAGATAATATGAGTAATCCAACATTATTCTTCTGTTTCAAAATTGTTTCGGCTATTCTACTCCACAGTTTCCAAGTTGTGAAACTATTAACATTTTGCACCAGACAATTGTTTTTAGGAGCTGTTCTGAACACTGTAGGATATTAGCAGCATCTCTGGCCCCTATCCCCTAGATGCCAATAGCATCTCCCCCAGTGTTGATTGTCAAAGTGTCTCCAGACATTGCTTAATGTTTGCTGGGAGCACACTCAGTTCTTGGTTGAGAACCACTAGACTAGTCCTTCGCTAATTCATTCTTTATGTAAAATAGTATGGAAGATCCTTGAAAGATTAAAAACAAAGCTGCCGCCAGGCGTGGTGGGGCATGCTTGTAGTCCTAGTACTTGGGAGGCCGAGACCGGAGGATCCGGGTTCGAGGCCAGCCTCAGCTACTTAGTGAGGCCCTCCACAACTTAGTGAGACCCTGTTTCAAAATAAAGGATAAAAAATAGGGCTGGGAGTGTAGCTCTGAGGTAGAACGCCCCTGGGTTCCATCCCCGGTAACGCAAAAACAACAACAACAACAACAACAACAACAACAACAACAACAAAACAGAGCTGCCAAATGATCCAGCTAACACACTTCTGGGTATCTATACAAATAATGTTAAAGCATGTTAAAGAAGCACCTGCACTCCCTTGTTCATTGCTGCACTATTCACATCAGCTAAGTGAAAACAACTGAGCGTGCATCAATTGATAAATAGATAAAGAAAATATGGTACATATTCACAGTGGAATACTGTTCAGCCTTAAAAGAGAATGAAATTCTTTCATTTGTGACAACATGGATAGAACTGGAGATCATTATGTTAAGTGAAGTAAGCCAAGCACAAGAAGACAAGCACTGTATCATTTCATTCAGTTGTGGAATCTAAAAGGTTGATCTCATAAAAGAGAGTAGAATGGTGGTAACCAGAGGCCAGGGTGAGTATTGGGTAGGGATGGGGAAAAGTTGATCAATGGGTATTAAATTAAAATTAGATAGAAGCAAGAAGTTCTGGAGTACTGTTATATAGTAGGGTGACTATAGAAAACAATAATGAATTTGGCATTTCAAAAAGGTAGAGAAAAACATTTTAAAAGTTTTTACCATAAAGAAATGATAAATACTTGAGGAGCTAGATATGTTCATCTGATTTAAACAGAACATATTAATATATGTACAGTTTTAAGTATCAACTAAAAGTAAATTTTATTTAAATAAAAATATTTAAAAATAAACAAACGAATTGGAATCATCTCATAAATTTTTGCGGTACCAGGGATTGAACCCAGGGGCATTCTACCTCCGCGCTACACCCCCGGCCCTATTTTTTATACTTTATTTTGAAACCGGGTCTCACGAAGTTGCGGAGGGCCTCACTAAGGAGAGAGAGAGAGACAGAGAGAGAGAGAGAGAGAGAGAGAGAGAGAGAGAAAGAGAGAGAGAGAGAGAGAGCTGAGGCTGGCCGCGAACCCGGATGCTCTGGTCTCCGCCTCCCAAAGTACTGGGATTACAAGCGTGCGCCACCATGCCTGGCTTCTCACAAATTTTTGGAAAGATGTCTGTCAAGATTTTGGCTGTGATTGCCTTGAATCTTTAAATGAATTTTGGAGAAAACTGATTTCATAACAGTAGGGACTCTTTCAGCAAAGTTTTATAATATTTAGTTGTCAGGTATTGCAGCTCTTTTGACAAATTTTTCTCCAAATACTTTATATAACTGATGCCAGTGTAAATGATGCTTTAAAATTGACTTTCTGATTGTTTCCAATGTATACAAATGTAACTGATTTTTGTATGTTAATCATGTATCCTTCAACCTTGTTAAACTCACCTGATAGTTCTGGTAAATCTTAGGATTTTCTACATTTACAATCTTATTAGTGAATAAAGCAGCTTTATATATTTCTTTCCAATCATTATGCTTATCATTTATCTTACTGTCCTATGTAGGGTTTCCAATACAAATTTAAATGAAATGGTGAATGTACACATCCTTGCTTTGTTTCTGAAATTAGAGTTTAGTCTTTGGTCATTAGATAAAATTTATATTCATTTACTTTTAACCATAAATGCCTTTTAGGAACTTAAAGTTTCCTTTCATTCCATGTTTACTGAGAGTTTTAAATCAGAGAAGAGCTGCGTGTTTTTTTTTTTTTTTTGCGGCACTGGGGATTGAACCCAGGGGCATTCTACCTCTGAGCTACACCCCCAGCCCTATTTTTTATTCTTTATTTTGAAACAGGGTCTCACTAAGTTGTGGAGGGCCTCACTAAGTAGCTGAGGCTGGCCTCCAACCTGGATACTCCGGTCTCAGCCTCCCAAGTACTGGGATTAGAAGCGTGCACCACCATGCGGGGCTCAAAGGGGTGTGTTTTGTCAAATAATTTCCCTGTGTGCATTCTGTTCTGCATCTACTGAGACGGTGGTTCTCCTGTTTTAGACTCCTGATAAAGTTCTGTGGTTTGGATCCGGTTTGTCCCCCATGTTTCGAATGTTGGAAACTTGGTCCTCGGTGTGGACATGTGGAAGCTGATGGAAACTTTAAGAGGTGGGACCTAGTGGGAGGTCCTTAGGTGTGCATTTAGGAGGGATTGTGGTACCCCAGAGATATAAGAAAACCTTTCTTCTATCTCTCCCTCACAATTGCTCCTACCATCTGCCATGAGTTGTTAAAGCTGAAGGGTTGTATTCAACAGAGGCTGTGTCATGCTGTTTGAACTTTCAACATCCCAAACTATAAACAAAATAAACCTTTTTTCTTTAGTAAGTTAGCCTGCCTCAGGCATTTCATTACAGTAAAAAAAAAGCCAGACTAATATGTATGGTAAATAACATCAATTAATTTTTCAATGTTGAATCAGTGCTATATAGACTCCTTGTATAAGACTCATTTGGTCATGTATTATCCCTTTTAATATGTTGATTTTCTTTTCTAAGTTTATGAATTATTTTCAATCTATGTTCATGAGGAATATTAGCCTAAAGTTTTCTTTTCTATTGGTCTCTTTATCTGATTTAGTATTCAGATAATACTAGTAACATAATTTAGTCATTGAGTTTCCTTCTCCTTAAATTTCTGTAAATGGTTGTGTAAAATCAGTGTTATTTCTTTTCTTTTTTTGTGTGTGATACTGGGGATTGAACCCAGGGGCATTCCACCTCCGAGCTACACCCCAGCCCTATTTTTTATTCTTTATTTTGAAACAGGGTTTCACTAAGTTGCGGAGGTTGACCATCAACCTGCAATCCTCCTGTCTCAGCCTCCTAAAGTACTGGGATTACAGGCGTGCACCGCCACGCCCAGCTAATCAGTGTTAGTTCTACTTAAATTTTTCTTTAGTATATACCAGTGAAGCCCTATGGATTGTAGCTTTTCTTGTGGGAAAATTTTCAACCTTTATATTATCTATATAGATTTTCAATTCATTCATTTATTTGTTCTTGAATGAGCTTTCATTCTTTTGTCTTTTAAATAATTTGTCCAGTTCATCTAGATTGCCAAAATTTTTGGCACAACTTACTCATGATATCTTCTTAAGATAATTTTCTTGATTGCCATTGGTAATGATCCTTTTTTATTTTTGGAATGGTAATTTTTGTTCAATATTCCAAAATTTTATCAATTCTATTGATCTTATTTTAAAGAATCAGCTTTTTTTGTTTCATGGATTCTTTCTTCTGTTATCATTTCATTGATTTCTGCCATTATCCTTATCATTTCCTTCCTTCTGATTGCTTAGTATTTAATTTATACTTCTTTTTCTGGATTCTTTCTGAAGTAGAATCTTGATTATTAATTTGATAATTTGATATTTATTTTTTCAAGACAAAAATATAATGCCGTAAACTTCCCCCTAAGAACTACTTTATAATGCATCTCAAAAATTTGGATAAATTTTATTTTAAGTTTCATTCAATTATACATATTTCATTTTCATTTTTGACCCATGGATAGCTTGAAGTGTGTTATTGATTGCTACCAATTTATTTTTAATAGGAGAAAACATATTTTGTACAATTTCTTTTATATATATTTGTTATTATTCTGTTTTCTCATGGGATTAAAAAATTATCATTTTGCAAATTGCCAATATTGTTCTTGTTGTTAGAGTAGGAATAATATTCTTTTAGAACTGTGTAACTCTTAAGCACAAGCTGAAATACCTATAAAGAGCTTTTGCAATAATTACTAATAATGCATATTTTTAAAATAGAGGCAATGCACCTATATGTCGTCACTGACGTTTTGTTTTCTCCAGTGAATACACTAACCTTGAATTTGTGGTGATAGACATATTTTCATGTTGTCTGTTTAATCCTTGTCTATAATTATCTCCTCCACTAAATAATTTTCAGTAAGGCATTTTGAAAAGTGAAATATCCAATAAGATATTAAAAAAAACTCTGAGTTTTAAACTTTAACTAGAGATTTTTTTAGGTTAAGAGGTTTAAAATGCTTTCTCTCCAACTATTCATCCCATTTTGTTAGGAGCTCAAATAATAATCACATAACTGAATCCATGGAAAAACAGGAAAGATTCTATTAATTTTTTTAAAACTACAGACACTGTGTATTTTTATGATGTACCTCCTGAAGTTTTGGGCTTTATATACATTGAGGAATGGTTAAATCTAGCTAATTAACAAATGCCCTGCCTTGCATAGGTATCATTTCCCTGCCAGTGCCTGATAGGTAGACTGTGCTGTGTAGAACATTTGGAACTCAGTGCCTGCCTCCTTTGATTTGTAAGTCTTCATGATATTTGTAAATCTTTGCACACAAACAGAAGTTCAGTCAAAGCAATCAGAGAATCATATGATACATGTAGAAACAATGAGTTTTTCCTCTTAATGTCTTTTCAAGAAACTGCTAGCCATATTTGAAGGTTTACATTTGTTATAAGAATCAAATTAGATTATGTATATAAGATCCTATCTTGAGCTACAAAATGAGAGACAAATGGTAGTAATATGGCTTATGTATGCAGCAAATACTCCATAAATATTTTTTGAATTGGAAGTGCTTCTTGGAGACAAAGAAAATTTCCATAAAACCTTCAAAGCTTCAAGAAGGGGAAGTAAGCTATATGTTTGCTGTTATGCTTTTACTCTGGTTACTATTACATAAATTACCTTTGAAACATTACTCAGCAATTGAGAAATTATCGATGTTATAAAACTATTCTTTTTAAATGTCATCCATATAATATACATAGTACTTAATGGATTTTTATACTTTGAATGAATTCATTTAATTTGTGTTAAAGATATTTGGAGTACTCTGATATGGCAAAACCTTTAATGGATATGAAGTACCAGCACTACATATAGAAGGGTGCTGCTTCCTTTCTGTGCTAGAGCTAAGTCTTTCCTTTTATAACTCTGATCCTTCTCCTACCTCTTCATGAACAGTTTGAATAGAAAGTTAAGGAAAAGACTGACAGGTATGCACTTGTAGTCCTGTGTTTAAATGTTTCACATTAAGATAGAACCTTTGGCCAATCTCATGCTAATTTGCTTTGAAATAGAAAGTGAATTTTAGGCCGGGCGTGGTGGCACACGCTTGTAATCCCAGTACTTTGGGAGGCGGAGACCGGAGGATCCGGGTTCGTGGCCAACCTCAGCTCGCGCATGCGCGTGCACGCGCGCACGCACAAGCTTTCTCTCTCCTTCCCTCCCTCCCCGTCTCTCTCTCTCTTTCCCTGTCTCTCTCTCTCTCTCTCTCTCTCTCTCTACTTAGTGAGGCCCTCCGCAACTTCGTGAGACCTGGTTTCAAAATAAAGTATAAAAAATAGGGCCGGGGGTGTAGCGCGGAGGTAGAACGCCCCTGGGTTCAATCCCCGGTACCGCAAAAAAAAAAAAAGTGAATTTTAATCCTACCCATTACCATTACATTATTGCTTCAAGTGGTAATCAATTTTGCATACACACCACACACATACACATGCACACACACACACATATACACATATATATTTATATACATTTGTGTATATATGTCTATGTATACACATGCATATATGCATAAATACATGTATATGTATATATGTATGTCTATTGTTATCTTTTGTCACTGATCCTATCATAATAGCAAAAATGACTTTCATTTGATCCTTTCTTAAAAATATTTGAAAGTTCTAAGAGGCTTTTACTTTCTGTGACCAAAATTATTTTTATGTTCAAGAAATTCAGCATATTTCTATCATGAACTATTTTATGGAAATATGGAATGAGATACACATGGACACAGGAGATTGGCCTATGGAGATAAGCACAATGACCATCCGGCCCTCACCAAATGCATTGAACTCAAGCCTCTTTTTTTCAAATACCAGTTAATGCAAATGTAGGCAAGACCTGCATTCCTTAACATATTTCTGAATAAATTCTAAAAGGACAATTTTTGAAGAAAACCAAATGATAAATCTTTAAGTTTAAAATACATAAACACTAAAAGATTGATTTCTTATCCAAGGGTAAATTTCTCTTTATTTTTATCTGCACCCAGCTGGCAGTGGGTGGTATCTCATTCCTGGAAATTCATATCTTGAAAAGCAAATGCTTAAGGGAATATTCATTTAGCTACAAAGCAATGATGTTTCCAGCTCTGAAATGTCATTTGTAGGCAGTGGAGAAAAAAGCGGCTGTGCTTTGGCAGACTGTTAGGCTCACTTCTCAATTGATGGGTCCTGTAAAGTCCTGATGGCTCTGTGGCCCATGCCTTGCAGAGCATCACGATTTGACTGGACCTATGCCATGTCTGCACTGATAGAATTATTGTCATTAGTATCAATAAAATGCATGCATTTTCTTTGTTCTTTGGATGTGTTTGGAGTTTTTGGAGGAGCAGGCTACTGGTAAGGCTTTAAGCTAATGACATGTCTATTTTTATTTTTAAAACAAAAGAAACTTATTAATAACTATGCTTAGGTCCAAGTTGGACTGGTAGGAAATACATATTAATATGATATAGTTCAGAACAAAATCGATTTGGTTTTTGTATGTGCAATTTTGGTTTGTGATATTCGTCACTCATTTGTTAAAATCTCCTCTTTGTGTTTTGGTGTTTTGATATAGCTGATTATAATGACATGCACAGGCTTCTGTTTATCTAATATTAACTCAGGTTAAGGAAATAGAAAAAGGCTTCCTTTTATTGATTCATTTTTAACAGATTTTAAGATAGTTACCCAAATAAATAATTGTCATGCCAGAAAACTTGAAAAATACTGGAGCAAGAAACTCCAAACAAAAAACACCTACAGCCTATAATTCCTACAGATATTTTTGATATTTTGATCTGTCTGTCATTCTGAGCATAGAGACCACTGTAGCAATATGCTAGGTCTCTAAACTTGAGAACATTAACTCTTTACCTCAGTTGTTAGTCTGCAACCTCACACCCTGGATACATTAAAGAGTAGCAGATAGAAAAGAAATAGCATTCATGTGTTCCTGATTGGTTTGCGTGAGTATAGACAATGGAAGGAATCCCGCTAAGTTGTGCAGTTCATCCTGCACAGGTACGTCATTCCTGGGCTTCAGTTCTTAGCTGTGTCCTCTTGTCTGTGCAGGTTTCTCATGTACCCAACAACACTCATTTACCACTCTGCTGGTCTAAGCACTTTCTTTTTTTATGTTCATTTATTGGTGCATTGTAATTATACATTTTGATATATGTCAGGGTATCAACATCATATATGCACACATTGCTCATTTAGCCCTCCCTCCAATCCCACCCTATTCCCTCCCCCTTCCCTCCCTTTCATGCTCTGGATAGTGATTGAGTCTTATAAGTTTGTGTATGTACATCATGTGCTATAGTGTGTTTCCCTCCACCCCCCTCCCAACTCCCTCAGTTAGGTCACCTTCTTTGTCCATCTAAAGATTTCTTCTTCTTCCCTTCTAAGTCCCTTCTAAGTCCCATTCTATCTAGCTCCCACAGATTAGGGGGGACATCTGACTTTTTACTCTTAGTGACTTACTAATATCACT
>PVJS01051158.1:0-14071 GCA_004027185.1 Glis glis | reverse complement strand
ATCAATAGCAATGCCAACACCATCATGACCACCAGTACTACCAACACCATCACCACCACCATCATGACCATCATCACCACCATGATCAATAGCAATGCCAACACCATCATGACCACCAGCACTACCAACAACACCATCACCACCACCATCATAACCATCAACACCACCATGATCAACAGCAATGCCAACACCATCGTGACCACCAGCACTACCAACAATACCATCACCACCATCATCATGACCATCATCACCACCATGATCAATAGAGATGCCAACACCATCGTGACCACCAGTACTACCAACAACACCATCACCACCACCATCATAACCATCATCAATACCACAATCAATAGCAATGCCAACACCATCATGACCACCAGTACTACCAACAATGTAGTACTCACCATGAACAATCCCATCATCACCATCAGCACTACCATCACAACCCTCATCACCACACAATCAGCAGTAACATCAGAACTATCATCACCACCCAATCAGCAATAGTATCATAACTATCATCATTACACGATCAGCAATAACATCACCAGCACCATCAACAATATCATCAACCCCAACAATACTACTATCATCACAGCAACCATGTCCAGCAACACCAATCCAACACTCACAACTCCAGAAATACTGCAACAGCATTACTACTACCACTGCTACCAATAATCACACAAATCACAGTACCCGATTATAGCTTATTAATAAGAAAAGATACGTTGAAGAGGGTAGGAAAGATAGTTTTGCTTTATTTCTATCACCCTGCCCCAATTCCAGGCTGGGGGAAAGAGAAGGATGTGAGAACAGAACTTAGCCTTGAACCCCCAATCCCAGCCCACCACTCTTGAACTCAGAACTGGGCAGATGGCCATAGCCCTGACTCCAGGCTGGTACACAGGAACTGAGCTTTTAGACCAGCCTTGGTGTCAAGCAGGAACCCACACCTCTGCAAGATGGACTCGAGTTCTGACCTGCGTCACTGCCAGCCAACTATGGGAGCCACTGGGCTCCAGGGATACCCAGCCTAGCCAGCATCAGGATCCCAGCCCCATGCTGCACCTGCCACAGAGATCCTGGGCTTAGGGCGCCCCCTGATGCTGCAATGACCAGACCCAGACTTCGATCCCGACTTCTCTGGACAGGCTTCCTGCTGAAGGACGTTCCCAAAGTCAGACTGAAAACTAGAATAAGTGCCTTCACTGGCTAATACCTGGCCTCGGGTATTAGCTGTGTGAGCTTAGGTAAGCCACTGAGACCCAGTGCATCCACTCAGCTTCTTCATCCCTAAAGTGGAGATAACTCCCCTCTCGCAAGGTTATGAAACGCACAGACGCCACCCCAGTGAATGCTCAGCCATGAATGAATGGTGACTGAATGGCTCTGCCCTTGGGACGGGCTGGCCTCCCCGCTCAGTGGCCGGCTGCCTTGGACATTCGGCCTTGGGAACTCCTGAGGCACCATCTGTCACGGCCCTCGCAGCCCTGCAGTGCTCCTGGGGCCTGCTCGCTGAATCAGTCGCTGGATTTATATCTCCAACCACCCAGAGGATTCTCCCACAGATGTGTGCTTCTTTGTGCTTCAGCCAGACACCACCTTAAATCCGTGCTGCCAGGCTGCACTAGGGCCCAGCTTGCCGGAACCATTCGAGGTGGGGGAGAAGGAGGGCCGTTTTGGAAATGAAGTGTGAAATAAGGTAAAGAAAAGTTTAATGGGGCTAGAATCAAGTCTGCAAAGGACCTTATTAACAGGTATTTTATCCCTTGTCACACTGCTTGCTGAATGCCTCCTGGCTCTGAGGCCTCTGCCACCCCACCCGCAGCCCGGCAGCTCCTATCCTACTGGGTGCTGAGTTCTGGGGCCAACTTGCAAGTACCTCTCCTTCCATCTGGGGCTGCTGACTGACCCAGGAGGTGAGGAAGATGGGATTCAAACCTGGCCCTCTCTACCTTGGGCGAGACAGGGGCCTCCCAGGTAGGACCTCATTCTGTGGGATTCAGAAAAAAACTCCAGAAGCGAATCCCAGTGCCTCAAGCCATCAACCCTGGAGGTGAGGACAAGCCCATCAAAAGAAGGTGTGAGTGAAGTACCAGGATCGTGATGGAGCCTGAGAAGTAGGGAGTAGAGGGAGGAACCGCCTCGACTCCCCTCCAGGAGAGGGCATCGGGTGTGGCACACAGGCACCTCTCCCCACCTGGTGGCACACCAGGCCCATCCTGGGGCAGCTGGACCTTGGCCAGGTGCCCTGCTCTGAGGACCTCACCACCAGCCCATCCTGCATCTGACAAACGCTTACACAACCTCCATGTTCTGGATCAGCCTAGAAAGTGTTCACAGCGACCCATGCCAGCCCTCCAGCCCAGCTCCTGGTCACGTTGCAGGCAGGAGGCTCTATTCCTTGGCATCTACACATGGCCAAGTTTGGTGAGTGGGGTCAGCCTCCCCGAGCACGGCCACCTATGCTGTTCTGACTAAATGGAGTTTCAAGACTGTAGGGCAAGGGCCTGACAGGACAATGCCCACTCAGAGCTCTGTCCGCAGAGACAGCCAGGGTGGTGGCTTATCTGCTGGCTCAGGGCTGCACAGATACATGAGATCACTAGGTTGAGCTTCCGAAAGTCAATAGCAAATACCACGAAATCAGAGAGAAGGTCTCCTGGTTGTGGATGGGCAGGAAAATCTAAAACCCCTGGGGCTGGCAAGCCAAGGCCACTTTGCTGCAAGTGTTCCAGGTGGCCCCTGCTCAGCCCCACGCTCCCTGGCCTGGCATCACCATCTAGCCTGTGCTGAGCCTGCCCAGCAAAGGTTAAAGGGGCACACAGAACCGGGAGCATGTGTAAGACCCACACTGGCCCTGAGGGAAGAGAGCAGCTGCAGACCTTGGGACCAGGCCAGGATAATCCTGTGTCAGCAGGTGCCTCAGACATTGAGGACTTTTGTGACCTTCTGATGTCCACCATCAATGTACAGGCAGAGGCAGAGGTGTCAGGTCCTATTCCAGAGTGGCTGTGTTTCAGGGCACTGCAAAGACTCCAGGGCAATGGACACTGTTCTAATATAATGCTGAACACTCACTTACTGTTTCCATGTTGCCTGTGTTTTATGTACCTTATCCCATGAGATAAGTTCCATTGTTAAGCCCAAGTGACAGATGAGGAAATTGAGCCACAGAGAGGCTAAATAACTCACCTGCTGTCACCCAGCTGTGAAGTTACTGATCCAGGACTTTAATCCAGGAAGAATGGCTCCAGGGTCCACTCTCTTAATCCTAGGCCATCCACTCTCACACGTGTGTTATGCTTTGAAAGAAAAGTGTCCCTTGGACCTCAGGCTCTGGAGGCAGCCAGGCTGGGGGTGTGGCCATGGGGACTATTTATGTCCCTCTCCCCCTCCCCTTGCTCTCTCTGCTTCCTACCATCATTCCCTGAGGACCTATAGCCCCAGCTACAGGTCATTAAATGCTTATCATTTATGGCTTATCATTTTCTCATTAAATGCTTATCAATGGATCAATAGATAGACGAATGAATAAATGCATTGAGGGGTCATTCATGCCCATCTTTCCTACCACAGTTCTCCCATCTGTCCCAAAGAACCCTTGTAGATTATAAGATTAATAGATGTTAGTCGGACAGCTGGTGTAAATGGACATGTATGGGGGCTGAAATCTCCAGACCTGTGAGCAGATAAACCTCCTTCCTCTAAGTTGTGTTGGTGTCAGGTGTTGCATCAGAGCGGTGCAGATGCTGACTGAACCTCTGTGCTTGGCACTGCAGAATTGACTGCAGGGCAGAGTTGCAGTGGGTCAGATGCGAAGGGTATGGAAATGCTCAATACGAATGTCTCTGTGGGTCCAGTCTACCTCGTAACATTTCCTGGACCCTCTTAGCTCAAAAAAAGACCATGTGGAAACCTCTCAGATGGAGCAAGATGGCGATGGCTGGACTATGCCAGTCTGCCTCCTTGATGCACCACTCTGCCATGACCTCCCAAGTGCTCAAGGGCACCCAGTTGTCAAGGAGGTGCACATTCCTTCTAAAAGGAAGGAGACGCCGTTCCTATCCTGGCTTCACACCATAACACAGCCACGGCTGCCCTGGACGGAATGCCTGCCACCTGGTGGGCTGTGCAGGGGATTTGCACATGTCCTTAGGGCCCAGACTCTGAATCCCTGTTCTCACTCATGTCCAGGAAACACAGAAGACCCGTGTGCAGCCAGCAAAGGGCAGCTAGGATGGGGAAGGAGGCCTGTGTGAACCCAAGCCTGTCTCTGTCAGCTGCACATACTGTTATAGTTATATTTTGCCTAGCAACTTGAACCTTCCAGAAAATTCTTCACACTTGTATCCCATTTGGGTCTACCGCTCTCCCTGAATTACTTGTCTTCCCTGAATTGCAGTTGCCTCCATAATAGAGCAACGAGATCCAACATCAACATCCTCAATTTATCATTTTATAATCAGCACAACCACCCAATTGGGAAAGCCAGTCAGTTATAGCTCAGTGTTTCAAATGAAGGAGCTAAAGGGTGAGAACCCACTCGATTTAGCAACCAACATAATGTGGTAACCGACCAGGAACACACAATAATGCTAAAAATAACAACAGTTTGAATTATCGAGCCACTACCACATGCCAAGCACCGCACTAAGCGTTAGCTCATTTAATCTTCTATAAGTTAATGATTACTCAACATTACTGCCCTCAATTTATAAACAAGGAAGCTAAGATCATGACTCACTTCAGGCTCCTAATCACTAATAATGTCTAGAGGGTTATTTTTACCACTCTTTGCATTCATTTATTGATCATTCATTCCACACCTCTTTGAGGGCTACTACATTCCAAGCACAGGGATCAGTTCTAAGAATACAGTAGAAAACAAGAAAGACAGGCTCCCTGCTTCAAAGTAGCCTGCAGACACAGTGCCGTGCAAGCTGAGGTAGTCCCCTGCTCTAGTTAGATATAAAATGTCCCCTAAAGAGTTCATTTGTTAAAGTTTGGAGCTGAGTCGCCGGGCGTGGTGGCACACGCCTGTAATCCCAGTACTTTGGGAGGCGGAGACCAGAGGATTTGGGTTCGCAGCCAGCCTCAGCTCTCTCTGTCTCTCTCTTTCTCCCTTTCTCTCTCTCTCTCTCTCTCTCTCTCTCTCTCTCTACCTACCTAGTGAGGCCCTCCGCAACTTCATGAGACCCAGTTTCAAAATAAAGTATAAAAACTAGGGCCGGGGGTGTAGCGCAGAGGTAGAACGCCCCTGGGTTCAATCCCCAGTACCGCGGAAAAAAAAAAAAGTTTGGAGCTGATATAATTGAGTCATGAGAGTTGTAATTCCAGCAGTGGATAAGTCCATTGTAATGGATTTATCTGAAGTGTGGCCTGGCTGGAAGGGTGTGGCTGGAAGGGGTGGATTCCTGGGGGTGCAGCCTTGGAGATTATATGTGGTTCCTCCTCCCCCTGCTCACTCTCTCTTGCTTCCAGCCTCCAAGATGTGAGCACAGCCCATGTGTTCTCCCTCTCTCTGCCTCCCACCACCATGCCCTGAGATCTGAGGTTCCCGGCCTCACATGGACTGAACCCGAAACTGTAAAAAATAAATCTTCTTTCCTCTAAGTTACATGGTCAATTTTATATTATAGCTGCAAGAATGCTGAATGGGACATCCCCTAAAATCCTGACAATCCTTTGGTCAGGGGCCAGCCCAGGAGTAGGTGGAGGCACTTGCCGGGTCAGCAGGATGCGTTATTCAGCAAGGCCCACTGAAGAATACACTTATCGCCCGGCGTGGTGGCGCACACTTGTAATCCCAGTACTTTGGGAGGCGGAGACCAGAGGATCCGGGTTCGTGGCCAGCCTCAGCTCTCTCTCTCTCTCTCTCTCTCTCTCTCTCCCTGTCTCTCTCTCTGTCTCTCTGTCTCTCTCTCTTTCTCCTTAGTGAGGCCCTCCGCAACTTCGTGAGACCCGGTTTCAAAATAAAGCATAAAAAATAGGGCCGGGGGTGTAGCGCGGAGGTAGAACGCCCCTGGGTTCAATCCCCGGTACCGCAAAAAAAAAAAGAATACACTTATCCTCCTAACTGAACTTCTTTCCTGGACTGTGCCTTTCTCTTTTTATCTTCACAACCAGCCTTATTTTAATCTATCTACCCAAAGACAAAGAAAAATGGCACCCTTTTAATAAAGAAGAAGAAGACGAGGACAGAGAAGGTGCAAAGTAGCTTACTAAATTTCAAGCTGGCATTTAAAGCTACTCATGTGATTCAAATTCATTTACTTCTCTTGAGCTGGGTGACAAGAACATATATTTCCCTGGAAATGTAGCACACTGAAGCCACTGTAAATAAGGGCCTGAAAAATTACACTTTTATTTACATGATGATTTACGAGATTCCCCATTTTCTCCAGCTCACTGAATCCGGCCTCTGGACCAGCTCCGCTATTTTGACACTCTGGACTCTGGCGGTATGATATGAATGTCAAAAGTCCTGTCCCTGAAACCCAGCCCTATGAATCCAGCTGCAGACAGGGCTTCTGCAGCTGGTTGGGCTCCAGCACCCACGTTAACATGAAAACAGAAACATCATTTCTTTACCCCACAAACCCCTTTACTGGATTGCCATTCCTAGAGAATGGTGCCAGTATCTGCAGAGGCCCCACACAGGCCCAGGAGTCACCCAAGACATCCCAGTCTCAAGCACCCTTCTCGTCCCACTGGTCATCCTATCCTCCAGTTGCACTGCCGCACAGTCCTTCACATGCATCCCCTTCTTTCCAGACGAGGACCAGTCCCTCCAACGGCCGCCTCTCTGAGCTCTCTGCGTCCAGGTTGGTCCCCACCAATCCTTTCTATTGCGTCTACAGTGATTTTTTTAAAGCCACAACTTGATTATCAAGATCAAATGTTCCACTTTTTCCATTCACGTTTGTGCACGGCCCCCAAAATTCCTCGCTCGCTCTTGCTTCTGTTCTATACATGTATCAGTCCTTCTTCATAGCACACACTTTTTCCATCTTCTTGGCCAAAAAACATCTATGCAAACTCCTCCTGGCCAGTGTAGGCATCACCTCGTCCTAGAAGCCTTCCACACCCTCGCATCTGTGTGCTTCTGAATCGCAGCTATCGAATATCTCCACCACAGGATTCATCACACTGTAACAGGAATATCTGGCTTCCTGGTTCTCTACCATCTAAGCTGTGGACTTGATACAGGAAGAAACCATTTTTAAAATGTTCCTGTCTCTTTAAAGGCTAACACTGTGCTTACTCAGTGGGAGAACTCATTAAATGCTTGTCAATGGGTCAATAGATAGACGAATGAATAAATGCATAGAGGGGTCATTCATGCCCATCTTTCCCGCCACAGTTCTCCCATCTGTCCCAGAGAACACTTGTAGATTATAAGATTGATAGACATTAGTCAGGTGTGGTGGAGCACACCTATAATCCCAGTACTTGGGAGGCTGAGACAGGAGGACTACAGGTTCAAGTCCAGCCTCAGCAAATTAGTGAGACCCTATTTGAAAATAAAAAATAAAAAGGGCTGAGGGTGTAGCTCAGAGGTAGAATGCCACTGGGTTCAATCCCGCATACCGAATAAGTAAAAAAATTTAAAAAGACATCAGCCCCTTATCATTTTGCTTTGCTCCAGATCAGCCCGTGCTACAGAAGTTCCCATAGCCATACAATTCGGTGCAGTGCTTTTCAAACTTATAGGAACGCAACCCAAGACATACATCTTAAGTCATAATTCAAAGCACACACGCAAAAAACAAAGCATCACAAATAATATGTATCCTTATTCCATGCAACGCATCTAGCATTTTCTATTGTATTCTATTTTATATCACCTTTTATGCTGCCCACAGCTCACTAAATTGATTTTATTTCTCACTATTTATGAACCACAGTTTGAAAACAACGCTGAAGAGCAAAGTCCTGAAGATCTGGATTTCAAACTTGTTTTAAGCAGAAGGTTAAAATCATCCATCCAAGCTTTGGTAACATTTCACATAAACTTAGAAAATCTGTAGGTTTGAGCAGTGTCACTTCTTAAGGAATTTCCAGGAAAAAATAGTTGCAGAATGTACCATAAATAATAAAATGACTTTTTTTAACTCTATAAAGTAGTTATGTATAAGCTAATTACACTTCAGAGTGCAGCTTCCAAACATGCTGATATCAGGTATTGATTTCTTATAGTGTTCCTTCATGAATATTTGCTCTTCAAATCTTGGTATGATCATTCCTCTGCATCCCAGGGCTAAATGTCAACTCATAAAAGCTTTTCCTAATCATAATACTCCTAGTCCCTGTCCCCAGGCTCCTCTGGAATAATAAGCACTGACAATCGAATTCACTGCAGTTTTTTAAACTAAGGAAGAAAAGCTAATCCAAACACCCTCCAGTGTATCATTATGACGTCCAGTACACAACCAAAATGACTAAACATGCAAAGAAGCAGAAAAAGCTCAGCCATAATAAAAAAAAATAGCTATTTCAATAAAAGCATATCCCAAGATGACAAAGATAATGAATGGACTTAGCAGACAAAGACTTTAAAAATAGCTAACTTAAGGCCGGGCGTGGTGGCGCACGCTTGTAATCCCAGTACTTGGGAGACAGGAGGATCCGGGTTTGCCTCCAGCCTCAGCTACTTAGTGAGGCCCTCCGCAACTTCGTGAGACCCGGTTTCAAAATAAAGTATAAAAATAGGGCTGGGGGTGTAGCTCGGAGGTAGAATGCCCCTGGGTTCAATCCCCAGTACCGAAAAAAAAAATAGCTAACTTAAGACTCCAAAGGAAAACATCGCCATAAAGACTGAGCATGCTCACAGGAGTAGTGAAAGCAACACGTAGAGGGAAACTGAGAGCTATACGTACTTATATTAAAAAGAAGAAAAGTGTAATTTCAGCAAGCTGTTTCCAACTTAAGAAACTCAGGCTCAGGAGAAGTAAATATAAATGAAAGCCAAAAAAGAGAAGTTAAAAAGATAGAAACAGAATTCAATATGTTAGAAAATTGTTAAAACCAAAAGCTAGTTATTTTTAAAAATTAAAGTTGATAACCATCTAGAAACACTGGCCAAATAAAAAGAAAACACAAATTTTAAGATGTCAGAAATGACAGACAAGGAAGTATGTACAGATCCTACGGACGTGTAAAGAAAAATAGCTGATTGTGAACAAATTTATGACAATTCATAGTCAATTGATTTTTGACAAAATATATTAGTGCCAAATTGGATAAACATACGGGAAGAAGTTTTCTGTTTCACACCACACACACATATACATACACATGTGTGCACAAATTAATTCAATATAGGTCACAGAAGTAAACAAATGCATTAAACTACAACACTTTTAGGGGGAAAAAAACACAGAAAAATATCTTCCCAGCTTTGGGATAGGCAAAGATTTTTTAGAAAAGACACACAAGAAAATTCTAACCACGATAGAAAAATAATTTGGGACTTCACCAAATTTTTAAAATTTTGTTTATCTAAAAGCACTATTCAGAAAATGAAAAAGCAATTCATAGACTGGGAAAAATATTCACCAGATCTGTATCTGACAAAGGGCTTGTATATCCAGAGTGCCTATTTCCTAAAGCTCTACAAATCAATAATAAAAAGACAAACAATTCAATTTAAAACTGTGCAAAAGACACAAGCATATAGTTCACAAGAGAAGATACGCAAGTGGCCAATAAACACATCAACTCCTTAAGATCATTAGTATTCAAGAACATGAAAATTAAAACCACAATAAAATGCCACCCATGAAAACAGCTAAAATCAGAAACTGTCCCGTGAGTTACGGGCTTCTGTAACAAGATACCATGAACTGGGAGGCTTAAATAACAGGTACTTATTTTGCATGACTGTTGTGATAGTCAATCTAGGTTGTCAACTTGACCTGATCATGACACACCCAAGATTATGTGATTTTGGGTGTGTAACAGCAGATTAAACAGAAAGCCCTGCCCTGAATGTAGGCAGCAGGATTCTGATAGGTGTGGACTTAGATAAAAGAGGGAGAAGCCGCGTAGAGTGCGTGCGACTCTTTCCGAGGAAAACGCATCTGCTCTCGCCTGAGATCGTCGGCCGCCAGCTTCGCCTTTCTCTGAAGAGCTTCTTGATCTTCTCGGCCTCCAGCTCTTGGAACTGAAACTTCACCATCCTTTTTCTGAAGAGCTTCCTGATCTTCACGTCTTGGACTGGGACTGAATTAGTGGTTTCTCCGATCCTAAGACTCCAGCTCTTAGACCGTTCGACCAGCTACTGGTTCCTCTGACTCTCCCCGTGCAGTCAGAACCTGGGACTACATTGCTTCAAACTGTAAGCCCATCTGATAAATCCCTTTTTTTAAATATACTCATTCTGTGTATTCTGTTAATCTAGAGAACCCTGTCCAATACAACTGTGGAGGCTGGAAATCCAAGAGCAAAGCGCAGGCAGGTTGGGTGTCTGGTAAGGATCTTTATCTGGGATTGCAGAAGACTGCCTCCCTGATATCTCTTCACATGGCTAGGAAGATCGCCTGTCTCGTGTCTCTTCTTATAAAGCCATTCAGGAGGGCTCTACTCTCATGACCTAGTTTCCCCCAAATCCCCACCTCCAAATTCCATACATTGGGGTTTCGGGCTTCAACATAATTGGGAGATGGGGGACACAGTCATTTAGTCCACAACAGAGACTGACAAGGTTGGTCCATGTTCCAATCAGCATCCTTACGGCTATAATCTAAAAAAGACCATGTAACTTAGAGGAAAGAAGATTTATTTTCTTACGGTTTCAGGTTCAGTCCGTGTGAGGCCGGGGACCGTGGCTCTCGGGGCATGGCGGTGGAAGGCAGAGAGAGGGAGGGCACGTGGGCTGTGATCCTCACATCATGGAGGCTAGAAGCAAGACAGAGAGCAGGGGGAGGAGGAACCATCTATATAATCCCCAAGTCCACAACCCCAGGGATCCACCCCCTCCATCCGCCACTCAGATAAATCCATTACAATGGATTTATTCACTCCTGGGATTAGAATCCTCAAGACTCAATTATATCAACTCCAAACCCCAATTTATGAGCTCTTCAAAGGGCCATTCTATATCTAACCATATCCGTGCATATGTGGACACCTGGAATTCTCATGCACTGCAGGTGGGAATGTGCAACGGTCAAACATTTGTAAATCTCTCTGGAAGTTCCTCCACACTGACTCTATTCTATGAACCTGCAAGTCCACCCCTAGGAATTTACCAAGGAGAAAGGAAATATATGTCCACAAAAATGGCCCATAAAAGACTGTTCATATAAGTTTTAATCATAATATTCAAAGCCAGGAAATAATTGATGTGTCTGCTGATGAGGAAAGAGATTGTTTTAAAGTTCTGGTACAGTTGTATAGGCAACAACGTGGATGAATGACAGAAACATTTTGTTTTATGAAATCCACTGGACATAAAATAGCATACCTTATATGCTTCCAATTGTGTGAAGTTCAAGAACAAGCAAAACTAACCTGTGATGATAGAAATCAGAAGGATGGTCATCTGTGACAGGGGAGGGAGGGAACTTTCTGGAATGATTACATTGTTCTTCATCTTGGCTGAAGTGTATGCACTTGTCACAACTCAGCAGGCTACACAATTATGATCTATGCAGTTCGCAGGATATAAATTTCATCTCAATAGAAAAAAAAAAGTGCAACGAGACTTCCCTGCATTGATGCTGAGCAAGCAGTCAGATTATCCGGAGCATAATATTTGAGATGATAAAAGAAGATCCTGTCCCGGCAGGTGCCCCACCTGGATCTGCTTCCTCATCAAATAAAACCTGCTCACAAGCAGCTCAGTGGCCAGGACTTCCATGGGGACTAGCAAGTCCTCTCTGTCTCCTCACTTCACCTACTGAGAGGCAAAACCCCCAAACTGTCCCCACTTACCTCCTTAGCAGCAGTAGCACTGCTCAACAGAGCTCCCTTTGGTTATCCAGGTATTTTATGCACATGTCTCATTTGGTTTTCCCTCCAGCCCTCTGGAGTTACTGTTAGCACCTAGGCCTCTGGATGTTTTAAGACATTCCGTTTGTGGCCACTTGTTATAGCAGCTATAGGAAACTAATACATTTTTCTGCAAATGCAGACAAAGAAGAGTCACCTGAGGAGCCAGAGAAAGCAGCTGACTGATAAACCAAGACCCTCACTCCATCGTCCAGGTCAGAAGCTATTGCT
This sequence comes from Glis glis, assembly GCA_004027185.1. Classification (NCBI taxonomy): domain Eukaryota; kingdom Metazoa; phylum Chordata; class Mammalia; order Rodentia; family Gliridae; genus Glis; species Glis glis. The sequence continues at coordinate 1,840 of PVJS01051158.1, read as the reverse complement.
AGAGGGGTCCTGCCACCTTCACAGTAATCCTCAGACAGCCCAAGAGGTCCAGGGATAGCAGAGTGTGCATCTCCTACAGTTCAGGTTTTTCCCTCCCCAGAGAGGGGCTCATGCACCGTTCAGCTGGTGCACCACCTCACAGAACTTAGAGCTTCAAAATCAGAGCTATGGGCATAAGTGGCTTATCATCAAGCACAGATTCTCAGAAAACTCACTTATTAGAAATTATCTTATACTTCTATTGGTACATTGTAATTACACATTGTAGTGAGATTCAAAGTGAGACAAACATATATGCACACAGCAGTTGTTGTGAAAGAATAAAAATTAAAAAACAAACATATTGCAAAAGAAATTATTTTTAACAGTGCAAAGAATATCTAGAAATATATGCACCTGTTCTTGGCAGACCTTGCCTTGATTTTGCCATTGAGTACACTTACTACACGATCATTTATATTCTTCCCCTGCAGAAAAAAACCTTTGCCCTCTTCTAGGCCTCACAGCGTGAAGTAAAGGTGTGGGTTAGATGTTCTCCTAGTGAGACCCTGTTTCAAAATAAAAAATAAAATAAGGATGGGAGTGCAGCTCAGAGGTAGAATGCCCCCAGGTTCAATCCCCAATACCACACACACAAAAAATGCAGATTGCTGGGTCCCACTTCCTAGAGTCTCTGATACAGTAGGTCTGGGACAGGGCCGAAGAATCTGCATTGTCTTCTCTTTTTTTTTTTTTTTTAGAATTCATGCTCAAATTCATTTCTGTGTGTGTGATTTATTTTTAATTTTTATTGATAACTAATAATTGTACATAGTTATAGCATACAATGTGGTGCTTGGATACTGTATACATTACATAACAATCAAATCAGGGTAATTAGCATACCCTTAGCATTTAGCATTGGTTTGTGGTGAGAAATTCAAAGTCCTCACTTCTAGCTATTTTTAGATATATGGTGCATAATTGTTGGCCATAGTTATACTACTAGAACTTACCCTCCTGTCCAATCACAACACTATAACTATTGACCAACCTTCTTCCATCCTACCCCTGCCCTCTCCCCAGCCTCCAGCAACCACCATTTTACTCTCTACTCCCATGAGACGGACTTTTAGAGTCCACATATGAGTAAAATCGTGTCACCTAAGCCAGGAGTGGTGGCACATACTTGTCATCCCAGTACTTGGGAGGCTGAGACAGGAGGATCTCAGGTTCGCGGCCAGCCTCAGCTACTTAGTGAGGCCCTCCGCAACTTAGTAAGACCCTGTTTCAAAGTAAAGAATAAAAAATAGGGCTGGGGGTGTAGCTCGGAGATAGAATATCCCTAGGTTCAATCCCCAGGACCACAAAAAAAATCGTTGTCACCTGACACGGTGGCACACACCTGTAATCCCAGTACTTGGGAGACTAAGACAGGAGGATCACGGGTTCAAGGCCAGCCTCAGCAATTTAGCGAAGCCCTGTTTCAAAGCTAAAAAAATATTAGAAGGAGCTGGAGTGTAGCGCAAAGGTAGAACACCCCTGGGTTCTAGCCCCCCCAAAAAAAAATCCTCTGAAAGTGAGAAACTTGGTGGACCATGAGCAGGATCAAATGAGACATCGGGCCCAAGGTCGATGCAAAGGTCACAGTTGCACTCACCTCCGCTGCTCTCCAGCCCCGTCCCTCGAAGCCCCAGCTGAGGAAGGAGATGATGTGCCGTGCCACAGTGGAGGAGGAGAGGAAAGTGATGTCTTTGAGCTGGCAGGAGCCCCGTCTGGTCCAGCTGACTCTCCTCCATGCCTCATGAGCTCAAAAGGTAAATCTGAGACTGTTCCTCCCCTGGGTCCCCCAGGAAGTGCC
>PVJS01051157.1:0-14072 GCA_004027185.1 Glis glis | reverse complement strand
AGGGGCATTCTACCTCCGAGCTACACCCCCAGCCCTATTTTTTATTCTTTATTTTGAAACAGGGCCTCACTAAGTTGCTGAGGCTAGCCGCAAACCCAGATCCTCCGGTCTCAGCCTCCCAAGTACTGGGATTACAAGCATGCGCCACCACGCCCAGCTAATGGTATTCTCTCTTAACATATGAGGAAGTAAGGTCAGAGAGGTTAAGTGACTTCCCAAGGTCACAGAGTTACTGCACAGTAAAGACCCAGAGGTTTCCAACTCCTGAGCCCAGACCCTTCCCATGGACCCTTTTACTGGAGGCCCGGGACTGACCATCCAGCGTGCCACCAGGGGCCCATCACCCAGAGACTCACCTAACTGCCTGGGCCCTAGCCACAGGCTGAGCCCAGTCTGCAGAGACACAAGGAGACAGACCACGACCAACATGTCTTCATTTAATGGCCAAGCCAGCTCTGCCCAGATAAAGCCCATGACTCAGGGAGGAAATCTCCCCTCCTGCCTGATGTTCCCTGAAGAGCCCACCAAGCTGGTGGCCCTGGGCCTCACTAGCAGTGTCCAGTCCTATCCTGGTGTCAGGGCGAAAGTCTCATCTCAGCTCCTTCAGCAGGCTGTTGATGGAAGCCAGCAGTTCCCGGAAGTAGCCCTCGTCCTCCCCTTCTTGGAGCTCCAGGGTGGCCAGTGCCTGGTACTCGGTCTGCAGGTTGGCCAGTGTCCTGCTGAGCTGGGGGTCCTGGTGGTAGTGGTCCCGGCAGGTGGCCAGGAGGGCGCCCAGCGTCTGCAGCACCTTCTCACGTGCGTCATGCTCAGGCAGAGCCAGGAGGTGGGCGGTGATCTCACACCAGCCCTGCTCCCGCAGGCCCGGCAGGAGGTGCACCTGGCGGTACTGCTGCAGCTTCTCTGGGGCTGTATCCCGGGTCAACTCGGCCTCCTCCTCGGCAAACATCTGCCATCCGCACAGCCAGGCAGCGGTAGGGTGGGGTGGCAAGAAGAGAAAAGAGCGGTCAGCTCGTACCAGTCTGGCTCCGCCCTTCAGGGGCCAAGGTGCGAGGTGCACCTGCTTTCTACGTGTGTTTGGGCCTCTGAGGATCTCCTGGGAGAAGGCCATCTGTATTCCTGGCTTCACACAAGCTCCCCCATCCCATCTGTCTGTCCACCTGCCCATACATCCACTTGTCATATCACCTGAGTACTGAGCCAGGTGCTGGAGAAACCAAGATGGAGACATGGTCCCCACTCCCAGGGCAAAGCAGGAAAATAAAAATTCCTAAATAGCACGACATGGTAACAGCGCAGTGTGGGGCAGACAGTACAGCGCCCGTGACTCTACTTCTCCCCTAGGGCCTTCGTAGCTTCAGCTCCCACTTTCGGGTGCATTACCACAGGACCCCAACTCCAGTAACCTCTTCTCACCCCTCAGAGCCCAGAGCGCCCGCACCCGCCTCCCCTCACCACAGACTCCTCAGCGTGCGTGCGCTGGCAGCCTGACTCAGCACTGGGAGGATGGATGGGGTCATGGACTACAGCCCCAGCACGGCCGGGGCGGACGCCCAGTAACCACGCGTAGGGGAAGCTGCAGGCGGGCCGGCTCCATGCCCGCACCAGAGGACGTGAGCTCGCCCCCAGGAGGGTGTGACCTCTGCAAGAGCCTGGTCTCTTGGTAGAGGCCCTCTGTGAGGCAAGACACAGAGGAGGAAAGGCTCGGGGCCTAGCCGACCCCAGGAGTGGCCCCAGTCCTCATGGGAATTCCTGGGCTCATCTGCTGTCTTCCCACACCAACACCTTGAGGTGCACAGCACCCTGGCAGGCAGGCTGACATCTGGCTAACTCTTCTTTCCTCCACGGAACCACAGAAGAGAGAAGTCCTGACTCCCTTGGACCTAAGCATGCAGGCGGCCTGAGGCTCTGCCTGCCGCTCACTGTCCTCCCTGAAGGAAGATGGCGCTGTCCATGCTGTTTGCAGAGGGATGCCAGGTCCTCCCTCGTGACCACAACACTCCCCCTCCCGGCCTGGCAGGCAGGACCCTGGGGCCTGAGGACGCAGGGCGGCCTTGCTGAGACTGCCTGGGTGTAGCCTTTCTGTGATGCCAAAGACAGGGGAAAGAGATCAGTTTCTCCCAGGAAATGCCCATGTACGTGTCCTCCCCCATGCTCGCTGACCACTCTCAGGATGTCAGCTGTGCCCAGGGCTTATTAATTGCCTCTGAGCACCACATGGCTGTCTGCTGCTCTGAGAAACTGGATTTCTGCAGCTTGGACCAAGAGAGAAACAGACTGAGAGACAAGACAGGCAGAGCGAGGCAGAGGGGGAAGAGCGAGAGACGAGGCTGACAAGAGTAGGCAGTGAGACAGCCTGACCCTCTGGAGAGAAGATGGGGTGGAGGGCAGAGCAGGGCATGGGCCAGCACGGAGGAGGAGGGCCATGGCCTCCGACACTCAGCGGCAGGCCCAGGGCTGCCCGGCCCTGTGCCACCAATCAGCAGCTAGCTGTTCTGCCCAAGAGAGGCAACTGAGAACACCCAGCCAGTGCTCTCTGTGCGTCCGAATGAGGAATCCAGGCTTGGCTGCTTCTCCTTTCTCTTCAGTAATTAAGATGCTTCGTAGGCTTACAAAGACCAAAGTGGGCTGGACACCAAGTCTCCTCCCAGGTGGCAAGCTACTGGGGTCCCTGGGGCTCTCAGGGCAGCCATTCTGAGCACCTGCCCAGAAACAAGCTCCCAGAGGCGGCGTCTCCAGGTTTCTAGAATCATTAGAGTCAGCACCATTCCAGCCCCGGCTCCTTGGTCTCCTGGCTGACACATGGCTCCCACGCTCAGCCGTCCATCCCACCTGCTCCTCACCACCCCACCCTACACCTTTAATTCCACGGGCCCTGACCCTGATTCTGGCGTTTCTGGCCTTCAGTCATGCTGGCCCCTCCCCGCACACTTGGCCTGACTACAGCAGTGCCTCCGCCCACCAGCCCCCCTCGCCAGCCCTCAGGTTTCAGCTAAGGTGTCATGTTCTATAGGATATCTGTCCTGATGTCCCAAGTTTCTTCCATCCAGCCATTCATCTATCTGTCTGTCCATCCATCCATCTGGACAGATAGATGGACAGAAGACAGTTGGGAGGGGGCCTGGGTTGAATGGCCAGAAGTACACACAGCCAAGTGACGGGAGGGAGGGCAGGCCCGGCACTCACCTTCTCCGTGACCAGGTCATAGAGCAGGGTGACCACACGCACGGCCAGCATCTCTGTGCTCTTGTCTTGCACCAGGTCCCTGAGGACCTGCAGCCCCCCCAGCTTCAGGAACTGCTGCTGGGCGTAGGGGAAGTGGCGCAGCAGGGAACACAGTGCAAACAGGACCTGGGAAACACAGACCAGGGCCAGTGGGGCCACAGAGAGCTGGACCTGCCCCAAGGCCCAGAAGAGGCAACTGGAAGTGGCCCAATAACCCAGCCTAGCCCCCGTTCCTGGCCCCCCAATACCCTTGGGTCTGTACCCCAGAACCCAGGACTGTGAGAGCCAAGAGGGATCTTAAATACCTTTTACCTTACCAAGCACACAAAGGGTAGATGAACGGAAGCCCAGCGCAGGAAGCTGGCGGTGGGGCCCACAGCTGCCTCTGGAGCCACACCCGGTCCCGGGGCATCTCAACATGCAGCCATCTGCTTTAGCTGAGCAAGAGCTCTGCCCTACTCCAGCCCCCAGGACATGCACTGCAGAGGGAGCCTTTCCTTTCAAGCCCAAAGTGTGCCAGGCCCTTGGCAGGAGGAAGGGGCAGAAACTTACTTTCTTCTTGGCAGTGAGAGGCTGCTCTGTGGCCAGGATGACCAGCAGCTTCTGCAGGGCTCCTCCTTCGACAGCCTCCACCTGGACCTTTGGGTTGCTGGGGAGAAAGCAAAGGAAACTGTGACCATTCTGCCTGGCCCAGGGACCCAGCGGGCTGGGGAACTGACATCACGTCAGCACTCGGAACAAGCTAAAGCTCAGCCAGAAAAACAAAGGCTAATGGGCGTAGACCTGCTTGGATACAGAGGCCTGCGGCACAGATGACAGGGCCAAGGGCCCGTGCCAGCCTATAGCTCCCCAGTGGCAGTGGGCTGGGTGAGCGTGGAGCTCAGTCACTTCTACCACTGTGAGGTTGTTCCAACACTGAAGCAGCATTCAAAGGTGCCACTGCAGTGTCCCTGCTGCAGGAAGCCCTCCTGGATGCTCCCAAGCCAGGGCTGGATGTTCCTTATGTCCTGGTCCCAGGCACGCCACACACCAGGGGCTAATGGCTAATGGGTCTAATTTCTTCTGGGTATGGGGCTCGAGACCAGGGCCACTGGGTCAGCACTGGGTCAGCACTAGGCAGCACGTGGAACATGGGGAAAGGCAGGTGGGAAGCAGGAGATCCAGGGAGCCTCTGAATGCCAAGGCCTCATGCAGGACCAACCAGCACCTCCCTCTAAACTCCACAAGAGCCGGGCACGGTGGTGCACACCTGTTATCCCAGTACTTGGAAGGCTGAGACAGGAGAACTGCAGGTTTGAGACCAGCCTCAGCAATGTAGTGAGACTCTCAGCAACGTAGCAAGACCCTTCTTCAATAAAAATAAAAAGGCTGGGGATGTAGCTTGGAGGTAGAATGCCCCTGGGTTCAATCCCCAGTACACACCCCTCCACACACATACTAAATAAAAATAAAAAACTTATGAGAGCAGCTACCATGACCTTCTCTGTCCCCAGATTCTCAGTGCTCAGCACAGAGCCTGCCACACTGACCGGCCCTGCACAATGGGGAGAGCATGAATAAACACAGGACACAGCTGTGAATGTGCCAACAAACTGGCAGGCAGCACTGAAACCCGAGACAGCACTGCTTCTGCTCCACCTCTACCCGTCTGGGGATGGGCAGACAGTGATGTCAGAAAAAAAACATTTAAAAATTTTATTATTTATTTATTTATTGTACTAGGGATTGAACTCAGGGGCATTCTACCTCTGAGCTATACCCCCAGCCTTATTTTTATTTTTATTTTGAAACAGGGTCTGACTCGGTTGATGAGAGTCTCACTACTTGCTGAGGCTGTCCTCCAACCTGCGATCCTCCTTTCTCAGCCTCCCAAGTACTGGGATTACAAGCATGCGCCACCTCGCCCGGTGAAAACAAACATTTTAGACAGGTATGGTACCACATGCCTATAATCCCAGCTACTCAGGAGGCTGAGGCAGGAGGATAGAGAGTTCCAGGTCAGCCTGGGCAACTCAGGGAGACCCCATCTCACAAACAAGCAACAACAGGACAGATGTTTTAGTACCAGCCTTCCTGGATGAAAGGAGGGGAGGCCTTCCATTCGGCAGGGTGCAGGGCAGAGGACATGGCTTGGAATCCTAGCAAGAAACCCTTTTGCAGGCTCCTTGCTTTGTAAAATCACATTAATGATCAATTAATGGGACAGGTGTCAAGCATAGAGTCCTGTAAGGTCAGGACTCCCCCACTCAGAAGCCCCCAGTCAGGCCCCAGAGAGAGAGCGGGCAGGTTTCCAAGAAGCGTGAGGCCAACAGCACAGAGAGGGCCAGGCCTGAAGTCAGATGATGCCTGTTGCACCCACCCAGAGAGCCCAGATGGCACCGAGTCTGACATCTCCCTACGTCTCTGGCTGCCTTTCTTCCCAGGGCCATGAGCTCTCTGGAACCCTCCAAACACCTATTTCTCCTATCCCCTAATCCTCCAAACCAGGGGGCCCTCATGGCATCCTGGCCAGAGCACAGGGCTTAGGGAAGCAAGGATCGATCAGAGGGAGGTAGCTCCTGGCCCAGAGCCCAGAAGGAAGAGGAAACAGGTGGTAAGAGAGAGGGCCCAACATGAAGCAGGCACTCCCCAAACCTGTCTGAGTGGAGTGAAGGGGGGCCCACATCATTCCCAGGGGCGGCCCACCCCTTCTATCCCTACCAGGAATCAGATTCAAGGCTCAAAGCAGACCCAGCATGTGGGGCCGCAGTTTTCCTGCTATAAACAGGTGGCTCCTCCTTCTGCATCCTCAACAGAAAGGATGAGAGGGGGGTGCTGGCCTGTCCTGTGACAACTCCACCCTTGTGCCTGGGTGGGCTGGTGTCCCTGGGGAAAGAAGGCTGGCAGCTCCTCTGGAGATAGGCAGCTGGCTGGATACAGGGGCTTGGCAGTGGAGCCTCTCCCTGCCTCTGCTCCCCCAACTTGAGAGGGGCAGCTGTTTCATCAATGTGTGAGCTAATCAGGGCCATCTCTGCCATCATGCGCCTGAGGAGTGCTCGCCTACAACAGGCAGGGTCTAGTAGAGAAGATGACCACGCTGTGAAATTCATACAAACGTCAATGCTGCCTTCCAAAAGAAGGGGTGCTGTGAGGCCCAACAGCGCATCAGCCTCTGAGCACCTCCGAGGAGTCCATCCGCATGGGCCACGGAGCAGCAGAGACAAGGCCTCTCGAGGCACCAGGCAAAGCTCACCACCGCGTTGTCACCATGGTCTCAGTCAGTGGCCCAAGACCAGGCAACAGAACCCTTCCTTTTTGTACACTGGAACCAGAACAGAGAGGTTCTCTTCTTCAGAAGGTAGGCTGAGGCATGCCAGACACTACCTGCAGCCACACGAACAACAGCCCACCCTCTCTCAGGCAGACCCCCACCTCTCCCCAGGGAGGGAAGCCATTTAGAATAGGAGAGAATGGATTTCAAACATAGGAGGTGTAAACCAGATAGAAAACGCCTGAGGACCTCTTGAAAGTTGCTGAAATCACTTTCATAGGCAACAAACCCATATTTTCACCTGCAACAGGGTCCTAAAGGGCCTGGCCGGGCACAGGATGCCAGGGGGCCAAATGTGAACCCGAGCCTAGGCCTGCGGCCTGCCTGGCCTTTTCACACGGCCAGCTTAAAAGAGGTGCCACCCTCACTCTGGGCCCTAGTCCAGGGCTCTCATGGCCTCAGGGTTCCATAAAACACCGTTTTGGTGTTTTCCCATAAAGAAGTTGAGGAAAGAGCAGAGAAAGGATGGGAAGCCAGGCATGAGTTTCTAGATGGCCCCAGTGTACACAGGCAGGGACAACAGAGCTGGGCACTTCCTGCAGTCCCCAGGGCTGCCTCCACCTTGCTAACAGGCTGCCTCCACCTTGCTAACAGACTCTCCCTCCTCAGGCAGCTCAGCCTTGGGCTCTCAATGCTCCCAGCTATGTGCTCTGGGGGAGACAGCTGGAGCGAGGCCTAAGGCTGTGATGGGCCAGGAGTGGAAGAACCTAGGGAACCCTGCAAACAGTGACCCAGAGCCTTGAGCAAGTTCCTTGACTTGGTTCCTTTTCCTGGAGGCAGAACTAATAAGACCACCTTGTGTTAAAGATACAATAGCTAATGAATACCAAAATGCTAGCCAATGTGTTGAGGCCAAAAGATTGTAATTATAATCTGTTTGCTACACAAAGAGACCTAACTGTATCCTTGAGAACATAGCTTATGCAGCCGGGAGGCCTCCAGCACATAATGCCGGCCCCGCCACTCTCCAGAGCTTCAGCCCACACCTGAAAAAGGCCAGTATTGGGAGCTGAAAGGTGGGTGTCCTGACAGTTGGGATTTGAGTGGGTTAAATAGGCAGGGGCTTGGCTCGCTTCGATATCAACAGTGCTGGGGTACTGAAAGTCAACAGAAGGATATTAAGGACGTAGCTCATCTCCAACGTGATAAATGAGAATAAACCTTGTTCAAGGCTAAGCCGGCTGGACTGAATAAATATCATTAGCACTCGGATTACTGGGATGCTCACAATCAGCAGGCAAGTCAGCTGTCTGTGTGCAGAAGGACAGTAGCAGCTGCTACTCTGTAAATCGTGGGAGGGGGGACTGGTGGGAGGTGAGGGTGGATCACAGAAATGGAAGTGATTGCATTTGCAGAAACCAAACAGTTCGGGTCAGAGTGACAGCAATATGGGCGATCTGCCAAGTGTCAGAGGTCATATTTTAGCTAACTAAAGCTGAACAAGGGTCTGGGTAGGAGGGGGCAGTGGAGGAGCTGGCCTTAGGAGCGCAGCCAGGCGGCCCAGGGGTACATGGAAATGCTGCTGAATATGGAAGCTGCCTTCCCCCATCCCTGGCACTCAGGACAGACTGTATAATTTCCAGGGCCAAGTGCAATATGAAAACGAGAGGCACCCTGTTCAAAGAGTATTAGGGATTTCAAGATGGCAAGGAGAGAGCATTACACCAAGTGGGGGCCCTTTTGAGAGCGGGATCCTGTGCCACTCCAGGGGTTGTGTGGATGGTGCCTGGGTGGGCATAAAAACCCAGCTTGGGGCAAATCAGAACAAGGGCCAAAAAGGGAATGTGAAGCAGTGGAGGAGGAGAAAAACTGGAAAAGGCAGAGCTCTTGGATGGGAGATTAAGGCTGGCATTGAAAGGTTAGACGGGCCAGGGACACGCTCAGGTGAAGCCCTGGTGCAGCTTGCACTCATGGACTCCCAGCCCAAGCCTGGACTTCAGGTGCACCCAAGGGACCCCGAGGACACGACAACAGACGGATGTGCTCCCTCACGAGGCCTCGCCGTATTCCAAGTAGAACAAACCCTCCTTCTTTGCATTCTCTCAGCAGAGGAGAAAACCGCCACTGCTCCTCAATGCCCCGAGAGGACGGCGTGCAGGGGGGCAGACGCGTCTCCACGGCCACTGCCTGATGAAACTGTATGCTCTCCATCCTGCCCAGAGACAGTTTCTTTCTCTGGTGGCCCACATTGTCTATGTCCAACATGCGGCCTTGGTCATCTGTGAAACACAGATTTGTAGCATGCATAATCCTGAAACAGGGGCATCAAGAGGGACCATACTGGCCTGCCATCCAGGGATGACCAGATGAGGTAATCAGTCAGGATTCAGACAATTACCAACTTGAATACAGACTCAAATATCATGTGTAACTCTTCCACATGAGAGTGAAGCCCTAAAGAGAAACAGAACTTCTCGCCAGGAATGTGAGCCCCGTATGATCTAAGTGTGGTCAGAGGATGCTGGACCCCGGAGAAGTTCAATGTAGACCTGGGGAAAGGAAGGGCCCCCATGGACCCTTCATGGACAGTGCCCAATCTCTCTCTCTCTCTCTCTCTCACACACACACACACACACACACACACACACACACGAGTGATAAAAGGAGACTCAGAAGGAGGGACAGCAAATAATCTTCTTGATGGACATCTGGTAGCTTTCAAACATGGCCCTGCCTCACAATCACCAGGGGTGGGCATGCGTGAGTGCTCTCTCGCTCGCTCATATTTATTTATTTATTTATTTATTTATTTATTTATTTATTTATTTTATTTTATTTGGTACTGGGGATTCAATCCAGAGGCATTCTACCTCCAAGCCACACACCCAGCCCTTCTTAGTTTTTTAATTTTGAAACAAAGTCTAAGTTGCTAAAAGTCTCACTATATTGCTGAGGCTGTCCGCAAAGCTGAGATCCTCCTGTCTCAACCTCCCAAGTACTGGGATTACAGGCATACACCACCACACCTGGCTGGGACACTTATTTCTCTCAAATTGTTTCAGACTGGGCACTTTAAAAATTACAAGAAAAATTATGTACATAAAACTTGAAAGAATGTAAAAACCAACCAACCAACCATCCCCAGAAAACTTCTCATCAAGATTCACCAAGTGTTAATATTTACCACATTTGCCTTTTTTCCTTCCTTTCTTTTATTTATTTTTTCCAGTACTGGGGATTAAACCCAGGGCCTCACATATAACAGGCAAATGCTCTATCACAGAGGTATACCCCTAGCCCTTTTTAAGATTTTGAGACAGGGTCCTGCTAAGTTGCCTAGGCTGGCCTGGAACTTGTGATCCTTCTACCTCAGCACCCTGAAGAGCTGGGATTACAGATGGAGTGCCACCATGCCTGACTAGCACATTTGCTTTTTCATTTTATTTTTCTCTCTCTCATCTTTTGTTTGCTTGTTGTCCTGGGGATTGAACCCAGGACCTCATGCATGGTAGACAAGTGCTCTACCATTGAGCTACATATACCTCAGCCCTTTCTCTATATTCATACATACCTTCCTTTCTTAAGCATTTGAGAGTAGAGTGCAGATATGATGCCCCTTTACCCGAAACATATCAGTGCATTCTTCCTAAGAACATAAACAGTATAATGACCAGATCAGGAAACTAACTTTGACACAATTACTTACAGATATTCAGATTCTGCCAACTGCCCCAATAATATCCTTTTTAGAAAAATAATTTTGGAGCCAGGCATGGTGGCACATGCCTATAATCCCAGTACTTGGGAGGTTGAGACAAGGGAATCACAGGTTTGAGGCCAGCCTCAGCAACAGAGTGATACCCTGTTTCAAAACAAAATAAAAGAAAATCTGGGTGTGGTGGTACATGCCTGTAATCCTAGTACTTGGGAGGGTGAGACAGGAGAATCGCAGGTTCATGGCCAGCCTCAACAATTTAGCGAGGCCCTCAGGAATTTAGTGATACCCTGTTTCAAAATAAAAATATAGGGCTGGGTGTAGCTCAGAGGCAGAATGCCCCTGGTTTCAATCCCCAGTACCACAATAAAATAAAATAAATTAATTTTAAAAAGTTTTGTTGGGGTATGGCTTAGTGGTAGAATGTCCCTACAACCCACAGTATGAAAAAAAAAGAAGAAGAAAAAAAAAAAAAAGAAAAGTAATTTCAGGTTCTGGGTGTAGTTTTGTACATGCCTGTAATCCCAGCTACTCTGGAGATTGAGGCATGAGGGTCCCAAGTTGGAGGCCAGCCTGGAAAACTTAGTGAGACCCAGTCTAAAAATAAAAATAAAAAGGGCTGGGGATGTAGTTCAGTAGCAAAAAGCCTCTGAGTTCAATCCCCAAAAAAAAAAAAATTTTTTTTGTACTACACCAAAAAAAAAAATTTTTTTTTTAAAGGGTTGGGGATGTCACTCCTTGGTAGTGTAACCAAATACTTTCTTTACTGCCCAAAAGGATGCCAGTTTTCCTCTTGTTGAATTCTTGTCTGTGAAATTAAAAGCTGACTATAGAATGGTGGGTATGAGCTGAGCGCGGTGGTGTGTGCTTATAATCCCAGTACTTGGGAGGCTGAGACAGGAGGATTGCAGGTTCTTGGCCAGTCTCATCAATTGTAAGGCCCTCTGCAACTTAGTGAAACCGTGTTTCAAAATAAAAAATTAAACAGGGCTGGGGGTGTATCTCAGAGGTAGAATACTCCAGGGTTCAATCCTCAGTAAACCCCCAAAAAGAAGAAGGGTGGGTACAGGGGTATAAAGATTTAGCCAAGGGAAGATAGAAGATAAAAACAGCTCCTTCCACACAGCAGGGAGAGGTCCCTGAAAAATAGTAACCATTAAAGTTTGTGGGAGGTGAACTTTTATCCTTTCTTGTGGTTCCCCATCTGCTTTTTTGTGATTGGTCAGAATTGGGTCTTGAGGACCCAATGTCTTTTGCCCAGTTTCAATCCTTAATTTGAATCTCTATCCCAAAGGTCAGTGGGCTCTTGTTATCTCCTGGTGCCACCCACCCACTCCCTCATCCTTTCCCTTCTGATCATTCTTGGAGCTGAAGTTTTATATAAACTTGAACTGTTATCCTTGTATCTACTAACCTTCCCTATTACTGTTCTTTATATAGATGGTTTCTCTTAACCTTTCCTATTCCTAGGTCCTCTGCCCTGTCTCAGTAGAGAACTTGCCTAGCATGTGCAAGACCCTGGGTTCAATCACCAGCATCCCCATTACTACTGCTGCTGCTGCTGCTGCTGCTGCTGCTGCTACTACTACTACTACTACTACTACTACTACTATTACTTTCGTCCCAGGTCCAGTCCAGGCCCACACTTGCAGGTAGTGGCAAGCTGTTTTAGTCTCCTTTTTTAAATTTTTATTTTTTAGTGGTACTGGGGATTGAGCCCAGGGGCATTCTACTTCTGAGCTACACCCCCAACCCTATTTTATTTTTATTTTGAAACAGGGTCTCACTAGGTTGATGAGAGTTTCACTACTTGCTGAGGCTGTCCTCGAACCTGTGATCCTCCTGTCTCAGCCTCCCAAGTACTGGGATTACAAGTGTGTGCCCACACCCAGCTTAGTCTCCTTTAATCAAGAATTCTTCCTTCCTTGTCTTTGTCCTGCATGAAAATGACACTTTTGAAGAACACAGGTCATTTGTAGAACATCCCTCAGTTTGGATTTATATGATGTATACTCATGATTAGATTAGGTTCATGCATTTGGGCATGTATACCACAATAATAATGTTGTATTTTTCTCAGTACATCGTATCAGGAGGCACATGATGTCCACAACTAGTCATGTTCACTTTGATTACTTGGTTATGGGGTATCTGCCTGATTTCTCCACTATAAAGATACTATTTATCTCTTTGAAATCAATAAATATTTTGTAGGAGACACCAAGATAGGAAGACAGCCTGTTCCTCATCAAACTTTCACCCACCAGTTTTAGCATTCAATTCTTAATTATTATTATGATGTTTGTCAAATGACGATATCCAAACACCACCACAGCTTCTATCTTTGTTGGCATTCTATGTGAAATAACAGATCTTACATCTTCCCCAGTCATCCATTCATTTGCATCATTATGGATTCATAGGTTCTTATTTAATCTATGGGATGTAATCCACCTTTATCATTACACTTCAATGCTCAAATTATCTTTGAATGAATCACCAGTGCCTTTTCACACTGGTTTCTGTATCTTTCTGACATGATTTCCTCATTCTTTGAGAGTCCTTCCTCACTTTGTGGCACAAGATGTTCTTACACAAGATACCGTACTTTTCCTGCAGCTGCCATGGAATCGGCCATTTCTCCACCGAGTGCTTCTTTGGAGGCACCTTTTGAACATAAAGACTCTAACCCCTACTCTATATTCTAAATCACAATCTTGGAAGTTGTGGCTCCAAAAACTTGCTTTTTCATAAGTGCTCCATATGATTCTGTTCTGAGAACCAGCATTTGGAATAACTAGACCTGATGTCTAACCTCTGGTCCAGTACAGCTTCTCATAACTGGCTGCCTGGGACTTGACGACTACAGCAATAGGGAGATTGAACAAGACATCCTTATTCTAATTTTATTTTATTAATTAATTGTATTTTTTTTTTTGTGGTGCCGGGGATTGAACACAGAGACATTCTACCTCCGAGCTACACCCCCAGCCCTAGTTTATTCTTATTTTGAAACAGGGTCTCACTAGATTAATGAGAGTCTCACTACTTGCTAAGGCTGTCCTGGAACCTGCGATCCTCCTGTCTCAGCCTCCCAAGTACTGGGATTACAGGGGTGTGCCACCACACCTGGCTTCTTATTCTATTTATTTATTTATTTATTTATTTATTTATTTATTTATTGTGGTACTGGGGATTGAACCCAGGAGCATTCTACCTCTAAGCTACACCCCCAGCCCTATTTTTTATTCTTTATTTTGAAACAGGGTCTCACTAAGTTGTGGAGGCCTCACTAAGTAGCTGAGGCTGGTCGCGAACCCAGATCCTCCTGTCTCAGCCTCCCAAGTACTGGGATTACAAGTGTGTGCCACCACGCCTGGCTTATTCTAATTTTATACTCTTCCAATTGCTAGGAAATCATCTTCAGATACTGACCTGAAAACTTTCGTGAAGCTCATACCCACCAGTCCCAAGTCAGCCCTCTCAAAGTAGAGGGTTGCCTAATTCTTCCACGACAGGTCAGCCAAAGCTCAGGAGCCCCAAAGCCCAGGGGAAGCTCCTTTTCCCAAGCTGGCATCACAGGTTCCTGCACTCATTCTCAGTACGACTCTTGCAACCATGACTTCCTGGACAATGCTCTATGGGATGCTGTTCCATGTACTGACAAATCCCTGCAGACATTATGCCCAAACCTACCTGCAGGATTTATTTATTTATTTATTTTGGTGGTACTGGGGATTGAATCCAGGCACATTCTACCTCTAAACTACACCCCAAGCCAGATTTTTTTTTTTTTGCGGTACCGGGGATTGAACCCAGGGGCGTTCTACCTCCGAGCTACACCCCCGGCCCTATTTTTTATACTTTATTTTGAAACCGGGTCTC
>PVJS01051156.1:0-14072 GCA_004027185.1 Glis glis | reverse complement strand
ACCTCCGCGCTCCACCCCCGGCCCTATTTTTTATACTTTATTTTGAAACCGGGTCTCACGAAGTTGCGGAGGGCGTCACTAAGTAGAGAGAGAGAGAGAGAGAGACAGGGAGAGAGAGAGAGAGAGAGAGAGAGAGAGAGAGCGAGCGCTGAGGCTGGCCGCGAACCCGGATCCTCCGGTCTCAGCCTCCCAAAGTACTGGGATTACAAGCGTGTGCCACCACACCCCGCTGAAGCCCGGGCACTTCTGTCCTTGCTCGACCTCAGGGGTCTCTCCTGCAGCTGCTGCATTTCCTTCGCGGCTTTAGCTCCGGGGGACAAGCCCTCCACGGTTCTAGTTTGTTTGTCCCCTGTCTAGGGGCAGGATGGCTGTCTACTGTTGCTAATCTCAGGGTGGCCTACTGCCTTCTCGCTTTTCTAAAACCTGAGTAATTTGTTCTCTGCATTAAAGTCCCCTGGCTTTAAATATCTGGGGTCATTTCTATTTTCCTAGCTGGACCCTGATCAACCTGTGAGGTTGATGGGGCACCAGCCCAGGACCATTCTCAGAATCCCACTTAGGTTCAGCTAGGACAGCTTCTTATGTGTTTACCTGAAAAAAAAAAAAAAAGACCTATGGCAGAAGGAGTGGGTGATAGTGAAGTATCTGAGTAACTTCTGACTTTCAGGTGTGATGGAGAAAGAAAGTTCTAGATCTTGAGTGATCTACAAGCAGCACCATGGCTGTGCTCCAGGTCTAACGTTTTGCTATGGACTCCCCTCTCCGCTTGGAGCACAGGGCTAGAAGCACCTTACCAAATATGGGGAAGGAAGAAAACACCGCCACCTCCATTGCACCAAATTCAACAATTCCTGCCAGATAAAAACCCTGCCTTGCTGTGACTCTCAGAAGGACAAGGCCCTGGAGGAGTCAGGAGTTCCCAACCAAAATGTATTCATCACCTGGTCTTTGGTGTTTTGTTTGCCTTGATTTTATAACAAACAAAATATATCCTGAATAAAGTACACAGATAAAACCTACAGGCATATATAACTTCAATAAAATCAACATAATGTTACAACTATAATGTAATAGAGAAATAAAGTGAAGGTAATAAGGATAAAATTTTGCTGGATGTGGTGGCACACACCTATAATCCCAGTGACTTGGGAAGTTGAGACAGGAGGATCACAAGTTTGAGACTAGCCTGGACAATTTAGCAAGACCCTGTCTCAAAATAAAAAATGAGAAGGCCCGGGAATGTAGTACAGTGGTAGAGTGCCACTAGATAAATAAATAAAATTTCTTTCAACATGTAAATAGTATGGTAGAGTGCCACCGGGTTTAATCCTCAGTAATACTAAATAGATAAGTAATGACAAGCCGGGTGTGGTGGCGCACGCTT
This sequence comes from Glis glis, assembly GCA_004027185.1. Taxonomy (NCBI): domain Eukaryota; kingdom Metazoa; phylum Chordata; class Mammalia; order Rodentia; family Gliridae; genus Glis; species Glis glis. Next base: position 12,688 of record PVJS01051156.1, on the reverse strand, counting down.
GTAATCCCAGTACTTGGGAGGCTGAGACCAGAGGATCCGGGTTCGTGGCCAGCCTCAGCTACTTAGTGAGGCCCTCCGCAACTTAGTGAGATCCGGTTTCAAAATAAAGACTAAAAAAAATAGGGCTGGGGTGTAGCTCAGAGGTAGAAGGCCCCTGGGTTCAATCCCCAGTACTGAAAAAAAAAAAAGTAATGATAACATTCTTATCATTACTTATCTATTTAGTGGTAAGGTACTATTTCACTGGAAGACATAAGGAATTGGTCAGATGGTTGTACCTGTACATAATAAATGAGTTAGGCTTTAAGCAAAAACAGCAGTTTAGATGTCACTCAGTATAAAGGGTGTAAAAAAAGCGAAAGAGTGGTAGTACCCAGAGAAGACACTAAAATAGAAACTAGTGCCAGGATGCATGATGGCAGACCACAGTTATTTGTCTATGATAAGAGAAAGCAGGAAGTAATGTTAATTGAAGTAGGGATAAACAGACCAAGATAAACTGCATACTGATATAGTGAAGAAGCTGAGGAAGCATGACATATTCTCACTACTGACTTGGGACTTGCCTTTGTTATGACATGGACTGAGGACTGACAAAGTTTCTTGGAAAAGACAATTCCTACTTTGCAGTCCTGTCACATGTCAAGTTTCACTATTACACCTGTAGTGCTAAAAAAGTTTTGGGGACCAGAGATATACTTTAATAGGAGACGGAGAATTAAGATTTTTTTTTCAAATTGTTCAGGAAGCCATAGAGTTGACATTGAGCTTTATTAATAGAGTAAGATGGAAAAATAATAGGCAACTCTAAAATAAATGTATAGTTTTAACACTAGGTTTATTATCATTGTTTTAAAAAATTAGAAATAAAGTTGGGCATGGTGGCTCACGCCTGTAATCCCAGTACTTGGGAGGCTGAGACAGGAAGATCCCAGGTTCGAGACCAGCCTCAACAACTTAGCAAGACCCTCTTCCAGCCGGGCGTGGTGGCGCACGCTTGTAATCCCAGTACTTTGGGAGGCAGAGACCGGAGGATCCGGGTTCACGGCCAGCCTCAGCTCTCTCTCTCTCTCTCTCTCTCTCTCCCTGTCTCTCTCTCTCTCTACTTAGTGAGGCCCTCCACAACTTCGTGAGACCCAGTTTCAAAATAAAGTATAAAAAATAGGGCCAGGGTGTAGCGCGGAGGTAGAACGCCCCTGGGTTCAATCCCCGGTACCGCAAAAAAAAAAAAAGACCCTCTTCCAACATAAAAAATAAAAAGGGCTGGGGATGTAGCCTAGAGGTAAAATGACCCTGGGTTCAATCCCTGGTATAAATAAATAAATAAATAAATAAATAAATAAATAAACAAATAAATAATAAAATTAGAAATAAATGATAGTGAAATTTTAAATATAAAAACTTTTTGTTAATGAAATACAATGAGGCTCTTGCATTTGATGTACATCCTTATTTTACTAATATTTGGACCTAAATATGCCAAAGAACCTGGTGAATCTGCTAACTGCAGCCTCAGATCATTGCTCTATTTTTACATGGGATGACTACAAATGCAGATTAACACAGGTATATGTAGGCCAAAGCATATGGCATGCTCTTCCATCGTGGTGAACAACCCTTATGTATTTCCAAACAAAATAAAATACAAACTTCACTTGATTCACATAGCAATTGTATTCTCAGAAGATCAGCAAATGTGTTAAAACAATGTAAAAGTGACTTCGTGTTATATGTAAAACAGTCTAGTCTCATTAATTATACAAAGGTTTTTCCACTATATAAATACCTGCTGGAACATTCGTAAGTTGTGCCAGACTTAGAAAATCCTTTCTTGTAGGGAACTGTCTACATATATATATATAGGCTGCTTAGCATCTCCAGTCTACCCACCAAATGTGTGCAGTGTTCCTACAGTCCTCGTGCTGACCAATAACTCCCCCTCAAATTAGCAATGTGCCTCCTGAGATATTCTACCAGCCCACTGAGAACCACTGTTTAAAGCCTTGAATTTATCTAATCTGCCTGTTGCCCAGCTGTTCCATACAGAGCCCTTCCCCCCTCCACTCTCTCCTGCTTGGGTGCAACCCTGTGTCTGTTGCCCTGCACCCTGCTGCTGTGGCCTGCCCGGGACGTGACTTAGCTGCTGTGGTTCTGCACATCATTAACAGCCCATTTGACCTACTCCCTCCCTCCAGCAGCAAGTGGCATGAAGTCCACGGATGAGGATGTGAGCGAGGGAGGCTGAGGGGCAGAGAGTTTTATCATATGTCCCAGTGAAATGATGCAATGGATTCCCTCCTAAACCTGCTACCACGAGGTTAGTGAGTGTAACAACTGTCAATTCAGCAGGATTCCTCTTGCCGCTCTGTCCCGCTCCCAGTAATTTAAGGGCTCAAGATCTCTTCAAGGTTGAGTACCTGTCATCAATTCCGCTCTCCAGGTATTACTCAGGCTGCTGCTAGCCCATATGGTGGTATTGACAGTGCCTTTGTGTGAACTGCAAAAGGCAACCATCCTAGACACCTCTGTAGGAAAACATCATAATTTACTGATATTGTCATAATAAATCCACAGCTATGTACTATCTCTACTGTGAATATTCCATGTTTCACTTCTCCTCCTCCAGTGCACAGTCTGCTAAACCACAGAGGCTGCCCACACCTTGTTGGTTTGTATTCAGGCCACTGCTATATCCTGATCATTGCTGACTTTAATCTCTGTGTGTGTGTTGGGGGGATGGGTACTGGGGATTGAACTCAGGAGCATTCTACCTCTGAGCTACATCTCTAGCCCTATTTTATTTGGAAACAGGGTCTCGCTAAGTTGCTGAGAGCCTCGCTAAGTTGCTGAGGCTGGCCTCAAACCTGTAATCCTCCTGTCTCAAACTCCCAGGTACTGGGATTACAGGCGTGTACCACTACACCTGGCTGACTCTAGTCATTTTGCCTCTGATTTAAATTAACAAGTGTCCACTGATGAACTGCTACATGTAATGCTTTCATGCCCAAGACTGAGATACAAAAGGGAGCAAGAGCCGGGTGTGGTGGCGCACGCTTGTAATCCCAGTACTTTGGGAGGCGGAGACCGGAGGATCCGGGTTCGCGGCCAGCCTCAGCTCTCTCGCTCTCTCTCTCTCATTCTCTCTCTCTCTCTCTCTCTCTCTCTCTCTCTCTCTCCTTAGTGAGGCCCTCCGCAACTTCGTGAGACCCACTTTCAAAATAAAGTATAAAAAATAGGGCCGGGGGTGTAGCGCGGAGGTAGAATGCCCCTGCGTTCAATCCCCCGTACCACAAAAAAGAAAATAAATAAAAAGGGAGCAAGAAATGGTCTTTCATGCCCAACACTGAAATACAAAAGGGAGCAAGAAATGGTCTTTGAGAAACTCGTCATTTAAATTTTTGAAAAGAAAGTGTGCTGTATATGGCCCTGACTGCTGCTTTCAGATCAGTAACTTGAACAAGTTAAATCATTTGTTTGAGACAGGCACGGTGGCGCACGCCTATAATCCCAGGGTTTGGGAGGCTAAAACAGGAGGATTGAAGGTTCAAGGCCAGCTTCAACAACTTAGCAAAATCCTCAGCAATGTAGAGAGACACTGTTTACACTGTTTCAAAATTAAAAAAAAAAAATTAAATGGGCTAAGGCTGGGTGTGGTGGTGCATGCCTGTAATCCTAGTACATAAGAGGCTGAGACAGGAGGATCACAGGTTTGGGGCCAGCCTCAGCTACTTAGTGAGGCCCTCCACAACTTAGTGAGACTCTATTTCAAAACAATAAATAAAATAGGGCTGGGGTGTAGCTCAGAGGTAGAATGCCCTGGGTTCAATCCCCATACTACAAAAAAAAAAAAGATAATTTGTTTAACCTTATAACAAGATTTCAAGTAGTATTCTACCAGTATCACAGTAGAGAATTCAGTATGAGAAATGAGGATTTGAAGAAAGATGTAAGCAACTTATGTAAAAAAAAAATATGGCCTTACATTACATCTTTATAACAACATAACAGCTTTGGAATCTGATTCTTGCTGGGATTTTGTATCCTCTGGCCTTTAAGGGACTCAATTTTATCTTGGAAGATAAATCATTTTTTAGAATGCTACTGAGCATTTCCTTCCAGTGTCTTCCTGGTGATTTCCTTTTATTTTTTTGGCTGACAGTGCACATAGGATGTGCCCTTCTCAGGGGAAGACGACCAACTTGTAATAAGAAAAAATTGATGGCTTTAATTAGTCCTCTGACACAAATGCAATCATCAGATTTTCCTCTGGGAGCTCTTTAACACTGCTTTCATGATTACAGTGTGTTAATAAAGTTGTCCCCATCATAGAAAGATGAGCAAGCAATGCAGAAGTCCTTAGGAAGACCGGTGTGGCATCCTTCACTGTACTTAGTCAAGGCTCCTGGGTACAAGCAATTGAAACAAACTCTAGACATTTAAGCAGAAAAGAACTTTATTGACAACATTGTTTTGTTTGGGAGGGAGGAGGCACTGGGGATTGAATTCAAGGGCATTCAACTTCTAAGCTACAACTCCAGCCCTATTTTATTCTTTATTTTGAGACAGGGTCTCACTAAGTTGTGGAGGGCCTCACTAAGTAGCTGAGGCTGGCCGTGAACCTGGATCCTCCTGTCTCAGCCTCCCAAGTACTGGGATTACACCACACCCAGCTGGGGCAAGGCTTTTTAATTCGTATTTTTTGTTGTTGTTTTCTGGTAATGGGGATTGAGCCCAGGGGCATTCTACCTCCAAACTACACCCCCAGCCCTTTTAATTTTTTTATTTGGAAACAGGGTCTTGCTAAGTTGCTGGGAGTCTTGCTAAATTGCTGAGACTGACCTTGAACCTGTGATCCTCCTCTCTCAGCTCCCAAGTATTGGGATTACCATGCCTGGCTTACATCATATTCTTTACAAATTTTATTTCTGGCAACATGCAAAAATATACCTGTAGCAGATTGTTTCTCTCTTCCTAGGAAAACAAAAGTAAAAACTATTTAAGAAGCTGGGTGTGGTGGTGCATGCTGGTAATCCTAGTACTTGGGAGTCTGAGACAGGAGGGTCACAGGTTCAAGGCCAGCCTCAGTGATTTATTTATTTATTTATTTATTTTGGTGCTGGGGATTAAACCCAGGGGCATTCTACCTCTGAGCTACACCCCCAGCCCTATTTTTTTTTGTATTCTTTATTTTGAAACAGGGTCTCACTAAGTTGCGGAGGGCCTCACTTAGTAGCTGAGGCTGGCTGTGAAGCCAGCTCCTCTTGTCTCAGCCTCCCAAATACTTGGATTACAAGCATGCGCCACCATGCCCAGCTCAGCCTCAGCAATTTAGTGAGGCCCTCAGCAACTTAATGAGACCCTGTTTCAAAATAAAAAATAAAATAGGGCTGGGATATAGCTCAGAAGTAGAATGCCTCTGAGTTCAATCCCCAGTACCACAAAACAAAGAAAAACAATACACCTATTTAAGGAACTCTGTTGAACAAGAACATTTAACAAGTTACCACAACTTAGAATAAAAACCAAGACAGCTGAAAAGAAAGGAAACTATAAAATTAACAATGATCTGATAAACATTTTAAAATTTGTTTTATATTGGTGGAATTTTTTTTCTTTATTGCTGCTTTTGATGTTAAGCTTCCAAGTTGTTTTACATAGTAATTTTTTCATCACAAAGAATGTTATTTGGTTATTAATAAAGTTATGTACCCGCGTGTGGCAAAGCGAGCTTATTTTTGTGTAGTATGAGTGGGTGTTAGAGGCCCAACATCTGTTGTTTTTGTCACGCCAGCATCCGTGTCCTCTCCTCTGGGTCGGCACCCCCTTCCTTTGAGGAGCCCCCTCCTCTGCTCCTTGAGGTTGTACTGCACTGCCAGCCTGAGCCCCTCTTCTCCTTGGCCACTGACCTGCCAAGTGACATGACCAAGCCTGGCCAGTCAGAGGCTTCCCTAGGCTCTGAGTTGCTCTTTCTTCTGGGATCAAGCTGTAAGTGTTGCCAGCAATGGCTTCCACTCACTACTCCCTCTACTAAGAAGCCTGGTGATATTAGGGGAGGAGATGGACAGAGAGACAGACAGAACCACAGACTGATTGCTGTTGGCTGCTGTGGCCAAGCATCTTATTTTTTTGGTACTGGGGATTGAACCCAGGGGCATTCTACAACGGAGCTACACCGTTTTAAATTTTTTTTTTTTTTTTTGCGGTACCCAGGGCCATTCAACCTCCGGGCTACACCCCCAGCCCCATTTTTTATTCTTTATTTTGAAACAGGGTCTTGCTAAGTTGGGGAGGCCTCACTAAGTAGCTAAGGCTGGCCGCAAACCCGGATCCTCCAGTCTCAGCCTCCCAAGTACTGGGATTACAAGTGTGCGCCACCATGCCCGGCCTACACCTTTTTAAATTTGAAACAGGTTCTCGCTAAGTTGCTGAGCTTGGCTTCAAACTTTCAATTCTCCTGTTTCAGCCTCCCAAGCTCTGGGATTAAAGGTCTCTTAAAGGTCAAAGTTCCCACCCTGCTTGACAATACCCTGTGCTTTGCCAGTGTGAAAGGGACAGTTATCTGTACCCTGTCCCCCGTTGTAAACAATGGTAGTGATAATAGCAGTGAAGGCCCACTGCACCTAACGTATTAAACTCTGCAGAGCCCTTTGGCCCTAGAGTCATATTTTGTTCTCACAACCACTCCAGAATTCTCACAGGCTCAATCACAACCCCCAGTTTACAGCTGAGAAGACTGGGGCAGGGGGAGGTTAAGAAATCTGTCCAAGGTCACAAAGTACAAGGTAGAGCCAGGATTCAGAGGGAAGAGGTCTGACCCCAGAGCCTCAGCCAGGTCTCTGAGCTTCCAAGGGGAGAGAGAAGCAAACATAGGAATTCACGCCTCTTCCAAGGGGCCCTCCTTCATTACACAGCAGAACTGACCTCCTGTGGATCAGCCTTGTTTGCTCTTGTAGCCTCTTCTCCAAGCAATTAACCTGACAGGCAGAACAGAGTTGTGGTTAAGAGTCTGGACTCATATTCTAGCAACGCCTCCTACTAGCAGTGACCTCAGCCTCAGTTTCCTGATGTGAAAAATGAGGATTAAAAAAAATAGTACCTACTTTCAAATGCTGTTGCAGCTTAATACATGAAACATATTTAGAGCAGGATCTGTTCTGTGAGAAACTGCTATGTAAGTGTTAACCCTTATTATCCTGAGGTTCTCCAAACATTTTTGGATGTACCTTGTCTCCCCAGGTAGTTTAATTAAGCTGTCAGCGCTGGCTGTCTTGTACCCCATGCATCTGGTAAACAGGCTGCTGGAGGAGAGTACACAGTAGGTGCTTACGAATTAAATATTTGTGGGTGAAGCTTGCCAGGTGTCCCCTCTCACAAGCCTTACTCAAAATACACGAGGCAAAAATGCTTACTTGAAATTTTGCTCTTTACACCCTAATTTCAAAATATCTGTGACCATGGAAACCTACAATTAAGTGTGTCTTGTCCTATCCAGACCAGAAATGCAGACTTGGAAATCAGGCACATTTCTGGGGAACTTCCACTCCCAGCTCAGCATTTGGAAACCTGACATTCTTCCCGGTCACCACTCTGGCTGCAGGTGGCCTGGGGAGGAGCTGGGAGGGCAGCAGGCTGAGAGGAAATGTGAGCTCTGGGAAAATCCTCATCTCTTTCAAAATATCAGCCTGCAGAGTGAGGCGCGTCACGTCCAGCTGCCATTTCCAGTTTATTGAAGAGATGCAAACAACTGATTGGGTAAGGGCTTAGGTCTTTATTGAATCAGCGTAAATTACCCTCAGGGCTTTACTTAGTGAAATCACAAAGATCACCAGGCTTAAGCTACTAGAATCCTCTTTGAGATAAACAGCTTCATCATTTGTTGATTACCTGGTGACCTTGGTTAGGTAATTCCCCGCTGCAAGAGGCTATGCTAGAGTACAGGGCTGATCCCAAATTCTTATGCTTTTATTTTTGGATGTGTGTGTGTGGTACTGGGGATTGAACTCCAGGGTGTTCTACCTCTGAGCTACATACACCCCTAGTCCTATTTTATTTTTTATTTGGAAACAAGGTCTTACTAAAGTTGCTAAGGGCCTTGCTAAATTGCTGAGGCTGGCTTTGAACCTGTGATCCTCCTGCCTAGCCTCCCAAGTACTGGCATTATAGGTGTGTGCCGCCACTCCTGGCTTGATGCCAAATTTTTAAAAGCAGGAAAGAATAAGGCATTGAAGGTGGCAGCTTTACCAGCTACCCATAGCACTGGGACACCCCAGAACCTTCTCTGGGAAATGGAGATAAATCGTACCTACTTTGCTGAACTGTGATGAGAATCTGAGATCATACACAAAAAGCATCTAATTGTACCTTGCAAATAGTAAGTGCTCAATTAATGACTGTCATGAAAGATGTGACTCCAAAGGCAACGGGCAAAACAGCCTGAATCTAACCAAGCTGATTTGGGCCAGACTAGGTCCAATTAAGAATCTCAGATACATACTTAGGAAGTGGAGTTTGCACTTCAAAACATACACAGCGCAGGCCCACACCTGTAATCGCAGTACTTGGGAGGCTAACACAAGAGGATCACAGGTTCGAGGACAGCCTCAGCACCTTAACAAAACCCTGTTTCAACATAAAAAATAAAGTAGAGCTGGGGGTGTAGCTCAGAGGTTGAATGCCACTGGTTCAATCTCCAGTGCCAAAACAAAACCCACACAGCATTTGAATGGATATTCAACTGGCTTCATTCCTGGTAACTCCGGCTGTTCCTGTTTGTGTTTTACCTGGTGCCTTCTGAATAGAGGGCCACTTAACACAAAAGAAAGGCTTAAAACAGGGCTAAAATGTGTGACAATATTTTCTTACCCTGTGCCAATGGTAGGTTACTAATCAATAACTGTTCTTTTGTTGAAGTTGAACCTGGATATGGCTTTTCTATCCTCAAACACTGCTGCTGACAGCCTTTACTAATTGATCCCATCTAGTATTTGAAATAAATCTATTTGGAATCCTGGCTTATAAATAGATAGTTCCAGAAATAGTAGAGGCCTATGGAGGTAGAAAACTTGGGCACGTGGGCACTCCAAGCCCTTTAGATCAATCATGTCTGAGCAGCTGGCTCCCCGTAAGGCCTGGCGAGAGTGAACAAAAGCAAACATGCATCTGCTTTGCAACTCGGGGCAATTCTGGTGTTTATAACAGTCTTCCCATGCAGTTATGAGCTTTGATTTGAACCAATGCAACCTCTATTTCCTTTGAGAATTCACTATATGTAACACACCTAGTCATCATGAATAACATAGCGCAGACAGCACACGAGCCATCTGTGCACTGAGCTGAGTCCCGAGGTTCCTGGGTGCCAGGAGGAGGAGGAAGGGGTGGGACATGCACACTAGGGACCACTGCACTGTTTGAGACCCTCGCTGGACCTTTAGCCCGCAGTGAGAGCAGATGAGGCTGCCCTCGCAGCCAGGCTACTGGTATGGAGAAGGGCTTGGGCTAGATACTCATGATACCAAAATGTTTCTCATTATCCAAAATAAAAATATTCTGCCTGGGGCTGAGGGAGGAGGGGGGAGGCCTAGGAGATCACACCATCCCTCAGGTGGCTCCCAAGCCAGAAAGATAGAGACTTGATGGTCATTAGGACTGCAAACTGCTTTTAGAAGCACAGGGAATTCCACAAGGTCTCCCAAACAGATATGGGAGTAAGGAGGAGACTGGGGTGGGACTTGAAACTGTATTCAGACCCTGGACTCATTTTTTACCACCTGCTAATGCCTTGGTCTGAGCCTCCTCATTTCTGCCTGAATTAGGTCCTGGCCTCCTCACTGGTCTCTTCTCCTCTCCTCTCCCTCTGTTTCTCTCTCATGTGTGTGTATGAGTGTGTGTGTGTGTGTGTGGGGGGTGCTAGGGATAAAATCCAGACGCATTCTACCTCTAAGCTACACTCTCAGCTCTGTTTTATTTTGAAACAGGGTTTTGCTAAGTTGCTGAAGGCCTCGCTAAGTTGCTGAGTCTGGCCTCGAACCTGCAATCCTCCTGTGTAGGCCTCCCAAGTACCGGGATTACAGGTGTGCCCCACCACGCCCAACTCTCATTGCTCTTTGCTTCCATCACCATGGCTAGCTAGTCTGTTCTTAACACAGCAGCGACAGCATAAAACAGAGGTCAGCTTAGGTCTCTCCTCTGCTCAGAACCCTAAGGTGGTTCTCCACTTCAGGCATTATAAAAGCCAAACCTCCGGCAAGGAAGGTCACACTCCAATTTCCTCTAATCTCGCCTTCTTCCTCATTGGGCTCCAGCCACCGTGGCCTCCTCGCTGTTCCTCCAGCGTGCAGAGATGTTACCACAGAGGGCCTTTGGCATCTTCAGCTGGGGACACTCTACTCCCAGGTGTCTGCTTGGTAGGTCCCCCACTCACTTTTCAAGTCTTCATTGGAACTTCACATTCTTCCTGAGGCCTTCTCTGACTCTGTTTCCTCCTACCACCTGGGCACTGTAGAGTCCCCTTCCCCTGGTTCAGTTCTATTTTCTCTCTTATAAGTATCACCTTCTACCATATCATATAGTTTCTTATCATACTTATTGTCTGCCTCCCTTTGCAAGAATGTAAGTTCCATGAGAGCTTAGATATTTGTCTGTTTTGTTCCCTGCTGCTTCCCAGAGTAAAAATGTAGCCTGGCGCGTGCACATGTTCCCAAAACAATTTGTAGAATTGGGAAATGAATGAATGATGGAATAGGTTCCAGGTCCACTACTTCAACCAGAGCAACTTCATTTCTAAAATTAGCTTTAGCTGGGTGTGGTGGTGCACGCCTTGTAAACCCTGTGTTTGGGAGCCTGAGACAGGAGGATCGCAGGTTCAATGCCAGCTTCATCAACTTAGCAAGGCCTTCAGCAAGTTAGTGAGACTCTGTTTCAAATAGGGCTCAGAGGTAAAACACTCCTGGCTTCTATCCCCAGTACCACACACACACACACATACAAATTAGCTTTGATGTTGTGCTTCTGTGTAAGATACCATTTGAGAGAAGATTGAGCGCCAAGAAAGCGCATTTAGAAACCACCACTGTGGTCCAGAGCTCCCTTTTCACAGAGCGGGGAGCCTGGGCCCAGAGGAGCCACACATCTGGCCAGAGCAGAACAAGAAGACGACCTCTCTCTCTCTGCCCATTTCTCTTATTTATGCTCTCAGCTCCCTCGGTCTGTTTCCCACTCATTATTCCCCTCTGAATGTCTTCCCCTAGTCCTGCCTTAAATCTTCACACCTGCTTTTAATGATGTGGTGTTTTGCAGTTAGTTTACTGGAGAGTTTCACTGCTAAGAAATGGTAACCGGAGCTGTACTCTGAAAAACATCCCCTCTCTTTTTAAGCTCTGGTTACTACCAGTGACAGGTTTGTAAGGATGTGATAAGCTGGGTTTTCTATTTCCAGCTCAACCTCCCCAGGTGTGCTTAGACTTACTGATGCTGTTAGTACTAGTAATTAGCTTATATATACATTTTTTTTCTGGCTACGCCCAGTTCCTAGAAATTTCGCAAGCATTTCTCACATATGCAAAGGTGAGCGAGGCGGTAAACATCACCATCTGTTGTGATTTTTCTTATCAGCAGGTTTTTCCCCTTCTTCTTTTCCCTTTGTGCTTGGTATCTTAGAGGGGGAATCAGATGGCAAACCATCTAACCAGAGTCACAAACACACTCTATGGACTTCGGCCTGTTTCCAGCTTTAAAAAGGTGGAAAGAGGAAAACTTCCACAAAGATGTTTCTAATGCTTATCTCAGTCAGATTTTGGTGTCTAGGAATGAACTGATGAAGAGACACTAGCGACAGGGAGGAGCACAAGCCCACCTTCTTGGCTGAGCAGTCAGGGTACTTTGAACCACTGTTGTTTCTGCCAGGGATGCTCTGTCCCCGGACCTGGCAGGGTTGGCCAGAGCTGCTAAGGCGGGCCTCCCAGAGCCCACCGTCTCCACCACCTCATGCTGTCGTATTAGCTTCAACTTACTTACCGTCTCTAAATTTACCTTGTTTATTTACTTATTTATTTATTTATTCTTATTTTTTTATTTTTATTTTTTGGTACCGGGGATTGAACGCAGGGGCGTTCTACCTCCGCACTACACCCCCGGCCCTATTTTTTTTATACTTTATTTTGAAACCGGGTCTCACGAAGTTGCGGAGGGCCTCGCTAAGGAGAGAGAGAGAGAGAGAGAGAGAGAGTGAGAGAGAGACAGAGAGAGCGAGAGAGCGAGAGAGCTGAGGCTGGCCGTGAACCTGGATCCTCCGGTCTCCGCCTCCCAAAGTACTGGGATTACAAGCGTGCGCCACCACGCCCGGCTGTTTATTTATTTTTTAAATTCGTGTACCATCTGTCTCCAACCCCACCCGGAATCTCCGCAATATCTGGCAACCACTGTTCTACTCTCAACTTGTATGAGATCAATTTTTTTATCTTTTTTTATGTTTTTATTGGTGCATTGTAGTCTCACATCACAATGAGTATCAGTTTGGTGTTAACATACATGCACACAGCTCTTGGTGTCCCTCCCCCCCCGCCTCCCCCCACATGTAGCACTGAGAATGATGTTGGTATAATCTCATATATACACATTGTTTATGACAGTAATTCCATAAATTCACTTCTTTCTTACCCTTCCCCTTCCCTTGTACCCCTTCCCTTGCACC
>PVJS01051155.1:0-14072 GCA_004027185.1 Glis glis | reverse complement strand
AGGGAAGGGGAAGGGTAAGAAAGTAGTGAATCCATGGAATTACTGTCATAAACAATGTGTATATGTGAGATTATACCAACATCATTCTCAGTGCTACATGTGGGGGGGAGGCGGGGGGGGGAAGCGGGGGGAGGGACACCAAGAGCTGTGTGCATGTATGTTAACACCAAACTGATACTCATTGTGAAGTGAGACTACAGTGCACCAATAAAAACATAAAAAAAAATAAAAATCTCTGTGTTATTGGAAAATACTACCCATTCCATCACCACTTTCTTCATTCGGATTTAGTATTAACAGCGGATATTATTTTCTAAGATTGTTAATAGCTTTAACTTTAAGGCTAAATACTAAGGAAAGAACTAAGCATTTATGTAAGTAGTAAGGAAAGGAAAATGGCTTTTAAAACATTTAACATAAGTAGGTGGCACTTATATTCCATCGACTGATCTTTTTCCTGTTTTAGATAATCACATTTCAGTTAATTTTGGTAATGATTATATTTGTACATATATAGATTAACACGTATTTTCCCCAAATTCTTTAAATGTTTAAAGATTGCAGATGAAGAGGCGAAGAAAAGAACTAAACCTTTACGTGTTAAGAAGCTGTATGTACTGTCGGCTTTACTTATAGAGCAGTACCATGAACAAATGAAAAATGCCCAGAGAGGAAAAGTCAAAGGGAAGGGTTCAGAGGTAAGGCAGAATGTTAGATGACATTAAATAATATTAAATTATCTTAAGTGCTTAAGAAGGCAAAATGACCAGGCATGGTGGCGCATGCTTGTAATCCCAGTACTTGGGAGGCTGAGACAGGAGGATCACAGGTTTGAGGACAGCCTCAGCTACTTATTGAGGCCCTCCACAACTTAGTGAGCCCGTTTCAAAATAAAGAATAAAAAATAGGGCTGAGGGTGTAGCTTGGAGGTAGAATGCCCCTGGGTTCAATCCCCAGTACTGCAAAAAAAAAAAAAAAGGCAAAATGATCAAGCTTCTCTTTCTAAAACCCTTTAATTTGTATGTTTGCATTTCTTTCTTTAAATGATATGAAGAAAAAATGATTCAGAATTAGTATTGAAATTTAGAAATTTCTACTAAGAAATATTGAAAATTATTTTTTTCTACAAGTCTAATATATGGTCTTTGTTTTATTTATTATTTTTTTGCGGTACTGGGGATTGAACCCAGGGGCATTTTACTTCTGAGCTATACCCCCAGCCCTGTTTTCTATTCTTTATTTTGAAACATGGTCTCACTAAGTTGCGGAGGGCCTAAGTAGCTGAGGCTGGCCGTGAACCTGTGATCCTCCTGTCTCAGCCTCCCAAGTACTGGGATTACAGCTGTGTGCCACCACGCCCGGCTCTTTTGCTTTATTCTTGTTAACATTTTATTTACCTAGTAAATCTTCTTTTCTAAGCAGAGAATTAAGAAAACTTAATTTTTAGGGGCTAGGAATGTAGCTAGAGTGTTTGTGCAAGGCCCGGGGCGAGGGAGTAACTTTTTTTTTAGAATATGTATATTATTTTAATGTATAAATGAATCTCATATAACTTAAAGTTATATTTAACTTAAAGTTTAATTTTGTTTTAAAATTTGATCATACCAGTTTAAGAAAATAAAAGTTATAATTGAGACATTGTCTGTAATGACAGTTTTATAATAATAAAATTTGCTTACTTAGATGTTAGTGTGTCAGTTTCAGAGGCTCCCGTCACTGTAATGATGGGGGTGTGTGGAGCTGGTGCTGTGTGTGTCTGGGCTGACAGACAGTGCGGCTGGCTTTTCCTCTAGGCCACTTCTGCTTTGGCTGGTTTGCTGGAAGAGGAAGTGCTGTCTACAACCAGTCGTTTCACAGATAATGCTTGGAGAGGGGCTGAGGCTTACCACTTCTTTATCCTTGCACAGAGGCAGCTCTACGAGGGATATGTTGACACTGCATTGAAGACAGGTGGGCATGTTACCTATTGTATACAGCATATCAGAGTCATTTTAAATTGAATATGAAGGGCCAGCTCCTTCAATTTGCCTTTATGTTAACTTCAGGAACATTTTCTCTATGGATTTATTTTCATATGTTTGGGATTATGCTATATATAGTTTGTTTTGTGCATTCACCTTTCTGAAGGTTAAAGTTTTAATACATAGAAAGCAGTACAGATAGTTCACAGAAATATCAGAAGTTTGAGACAAGCAAAAAGAATGTGCATAGCATTCATAAGCTGTCCTTCCTTTTTGCAAAAAATTTTGTCTTGAGAATTATGACTAGCAGTATAGTATTAGTGTACTTTTTCTTTGAAATGCCATGACTTTCGAACGTAAATGGAACAAAAGATGCATGTCTCAACACCCAAATCCTTTCTGTCCGCCTATCTTCCTAAGTTGGCTCAGCCACGTGCATCATTTGGTGGTGGTTCTTTTCATAGGACCTGAGCTGCTAAGCAGCTTCACAGAACCTGGAGATCATGTACCTTACTTCTTCCTACTAGTGCTGCCGCGTCTCAGCATTGTTTTCTTTAAGTTTGTTAACATCATGTAGGTTAAACTAGAAAACCTTTGCCGGGTGTGGTGGCGTATGCTTGTAATCCCAGTACTTTGGGAGCTGGAGACCGGAGGATCTGGGTTCGCAGCCAGCCTCAGCTCTCTCTCTGTCTCTCTCTCTCTACCTAGTGACGCCCTCTGCAACTTCGTGAGACCCAGTTTCAAAATAAAGCATAAAAAATAGGGCTGGGGGTGTAGCGCAGAGGTAGAATGCCCCTGCGTTCAATCCCCAGTACCGCAAAAAAAAAAAAAAGTAAACCTTAACATAGATCCTTCCTGTGCATGTTCATTGTATCATGATTTTTTTTTTTTTGCAGTACTAGGGATTGAACCCAAGGGCATTCTACCTCTGAGCTACACCCCCAGCCCTATTTTTTAATTCTTTATTTTGTTTTTTTAAATTTTTAATTTTATTTATTTATTTATTTATTTATTTATTTGCGGTACCGGGGATTGAACCTAGGGGCGTTCTCCGGCCCTATTTTTATACTTTATTTTGAAACTGGGTCTCGCGAAGTTGCAGAGGGACTCACTAAGTCACTGAGGCTGTCCATGAACCCGGATCCTCCGGTCTCCGCCTCCCAAGTACTGGGATTACAAGCATGCGCCACCACGCCTGGCTTCTTAATTATTTTTAAAAATTCGAATTGTCCTCTTTTCTAGCTCTTCACCTGCGAGACTATGAAGACATTATCCCTGCGGTTGAGATCTACTCTCTGTTAGCACTCTGTGCGTGTGCCAGTAGAGCTTTCGGTACTTGTTCAAAAGCTTTTATTAAACTCGAATCTTTAGAGACTCTCAGTGCAGAACAGAAACAGCAATATGAAGACCTTGCTTTGGAAATCTTCACCAAACATACTCCAAAAGATAATAGAAAATCAGAATTGGACAGCCTTCTTGAGGGGTAGGCTAATTGTCATTAGTAGATATCATTCTACCTTATGAGAAGCTTGGATTTCTATGTGTATAATATGTAATTAATAATTAAAGCACTACATTTTGAATGTTTACCTTAGCATTTAACTTTATTTTATTTAATCTCACAAGCATATTGACACTTTTTTCACTGTAAGAAAAATTATTTAGAAAAAACTTTTTGAAATAAAAGTATTTCATTTGAAGTATATCTTGAAAATTTTCTATTCTTCAATTTTTACATGTATTAAGTAAATTATGTTAGACTAATTAGAAGTGTTAAAATATAATTTATTGTTTTTCTCTTGTTTTTCCAGTGGAGAAGGGAAGCTGCCCACATGCGTTGCCACAGGGAGCCCGATCACGGAGTACCAGTTCTGGATGTGCAGCGTGTGCAAGCACTGTGTCCTTGCGCAGGAAATCAGCAACTACAACTTCTGTCCCTTGTGCCACAGTTCAGTGGGGTAAAGGAAAGACGAGCTGTATAGAGTAGTAAAACACATGCGACATGTATACCTAGCTCTAACCAGATATATCATAGGTTGATTTCTGTAAGTTTTATATGAAAATCAGCTTCATTATTTTATAGTGGTGTTTTTGTACAAAATATATATTAAGATAATAAAATAATTTTTATACAGAAGTACAGCTATGAAATAAAGCTTTCATATAAAACTTGTGGAAGTAAACCTTATTTTTTTCTATCTCTATCTACTATCTATATATCATGTCTCATATATCTTATGGTTGGTTACACAATGCCATGGCAATATTCCAGACAAGAAATATTTTTCTCACCATGTCAGATTCTTTATAAATTACTAATTCTTAGCCGGGTGTGGTGATGCATGCCTGTAATCCCAGTACTTGGGAGACTGAGACAGGAGGATCGCAGGTTCAAGGATAGCCTCAGCAAGCAGTGAGACTCTCATCAACCTAGTGAGACTCTGTTTCCAAAATAAAAATAAAATAGGGCTGGGGGCATAGCTCAGAGGTAGAATGCCCTTGGGTTCAATTCCCAGTAACGATAGATAGATAGATAGATAGATAGATCTTTCTTTTTTGGTACTGGGGATTGAACCCAGGGACTTTCAATCTCTGAGCTACCTTCCCAGCTCTATTTTATTTTTTATTTTGAAACAGTCTCACTAAGTATTAGCTGAGGCCTCGATAAGTTGCTGAGGCTGGCCTCGAAGTTGTGATCCTCCTGTCTCAGCCTAGGATAACAGACATGTGACACCACATATGGCTTATGAAACTAATTCTTTTTTTTTTTTTTTTTGCGGTACCGGGGATTGAACCCAGGGGCGTTCTACCTCCGCGCTACATCCCCGGCCCTATTTTTTATACTTTATTTTGAAACCGGGTCACAAGAAGTTGCAGAGGGCCTCACAAAGTAGAGAGAGAGAGAGAGAGAGAGAGAGAGAGAGCGAGCTGAGGCTGGCCGTGAACCCGGATCCTCCAGTCTCCGCCTCCCAAAGTACTGGGATTATAAGCGTGCGCCACCACGCCCAGCTTTATGAAACTAATTCTAATTACTAATTCTTTATAAAATCTTAGGGAGGGAGGTGAGCAATGGAAGAGGCAGGGGAGTGGGCAAATTTGAATTTAGAGAATTGACATAACCTATATTACAAGGGGTTAAATAATTATAATACGAAATGAGCCTTATCTCTAGCTCTATTTACTTTAATTAGGTATTGAATTTCTATATTTTATTTTCAGAAGTGAGGAGATAGCATTTTAAGACATTTTTATAATTTGAATTATTTTTTATAATCAATTATTTTAGTCTCATTCAAGAGAAAGCATTTGACATTCTTTTATACTGTTGTGCAGAAAACTTGGCAATATTTATTATATGAAATTTATACGGAAATATACATTTTGTAGTTATAGTTTTAGATGAAACATTGTCACCAAGCTGGATCCTTCATTTAAACAAGTCTCTTGCTATAGAGAGGGATTCTTTCTTGATATGCACCTGTTTTGATTTATTATCATTAATTCAGAAGAGAAAAAATTGTGACCAGTAATGGTGGTTTCTTACCTCTTTCACATGGCTAATAATGTTGTTCTCTGTTCATTTCTTGTGAATTTATGTTCTCTCATTTTGTGGCAAAAGAACAGATTTTAGCACCATTTCATCAAAATTATTATTAAACTGTAGATGTTTAGTAGAGGCAATAAAGAGAAACATGCAACATTGTCATTGTAGCTATAATACTCAGGTTCGTTCATTCCCTCAATGTGACAGGTTTTTGGTCCTGTAGAGACAAGGTAAGCCTGCTGCAGACTGAGAATAGCGAGCTGTGAGAAGAGGTTTCGAGTCTAGGTGAGTTTAGGATAGGTAGTGGGCTCATGTGCCTAAATAAAACAAGATGGGAGTCTTTGAAGTCTCTGTTCATAAGCCTTGTGGGAAACTAGCTCAGCGCAGTGGTCGATGTCAAACACACTGCCAGGCATGGGACAGAAAGTCATGAGACAGAAAGGCTTACAAGCCAAATGAGGATGCTGGAAACACGTGGTTTATTGAATCAGTGTGAAATATACACTGAAGAGCAAGAAGAAAGTGATAGGGTAGATTAACACAGTACCTAAATCCTGGGTTCTATGACGTCCGTAGGTCAACTGCTCCCTGATAGTGGGGTTATGAAGAGGACTAGAGTGGCCTCAGATGGGAAGTGCTTGGGCTGGCGATGCACGCTTGCTCTAGGGAGGAGGCTCAGAGGCAAGTACACCTGGCAGCATGGCTGTCGTTGGCCAGTTATTGGCCAATTTAGTCCGCTAAGCAGTGATAGATTTTACTGTATTTCTTGGTTAGAGGACTGGCCAGGAAAAGTGTCACCAATAGCTAATTGAATCGAGACCTCACACATAGTGAATTCTTCATATGTCTCATACATACTTAATATGTTGTGAATATTTTAGTGCCTTTGTTTGCCTTTTGTTAACTTTTCATATTTTAATGTTTTATGAATATTAAGTATCTTCTGCACTTTCTATCCCCTTTCTGTCTCTGGTCACATCTCTATTCTCTATTTACTTTGTCTCATAAATTACAAACTTATCCAAATTTAACACAGTTAATGTCACCTGTCTTCTATACCAGACTGGAATATTTCCCCAAACCAGAAAAACATATCCTGAAAAAGAGATCTGCCCAATAGAATATATCTCCTGTTGAACTTAATTACCTCTTTCTAGAGGACTCTCTGTTTTTCAGGAATGGGGCTAATCTCTGCTTTATAAACAAAAGAAATCTTCAGGGCTGTAGGAATGGTGCGCTTGTCACTAGTTTCACCTGTGTGAGAGTTTCCTGCAGGGAACTTTGTTTAGAATTGTGCTTCTTGGTCCATGGTCTGATGCCTGGGCATCTCTTCTTTCCCTTTCCTACCCAGGAATCCACTGAGAATTCATTAGATTGTCCCACCTCCAGCCCTTACTGTGACCTGTTGCTTATATTCCCATTTGCTTCAATTCCAAAATCAACTGTTGACTGCACATCTCTCCTAACATATCTTTTGAGTACTCTCTTTTGGAGCCATCTCATTTGTTGCTTGCTCTATGCTGCCTGAGCTGAGAATTTTTCCTCCAGCTAATCATTCCAGATAGATCCTGAATTGCTGTCAAACTGAATTTCATGTTCAGTTTTGATTCAGAAAACCAAATCTCTAAAAATAAACTCTCATACCTTGTGGACCTAATTATATGTATATGGTGTGGATATGCATCTATATATGCATACACCCCCCCCCACCATATATAGATGTAAAAACACAGGCACATCTTTTCTACTATTGTAAACGCTTTTATGACTCTTTGGGATCTATATCTATGAACGTTTTAATGATTTGCCATAATGTCGTGGGGACCTTTGTCTTGCTTGAAAATGGTACTAGAGAAAGAATCCTTAGTATGAATTGATCTGATTGGCTTGATTCAACATGAAGAAAATTTCAAGATAACAGCAATAAACTCTCTCCTGATGCAAGGGACAAAGAGAAGCAAAATTCATTGTAAAACAAATACTTGAAGAGAAATAGGATGGACAGAATTAGGTAGTATATCGAAGACAGGATAATGAAACTGAATTTTTTTTCTGGCAGTAGACATGAACTGACACCCTTTGAGTAATGCTGAGTTATTCTATCATCATTCATGCCCTGAATTATCTTATGTTTCAAAGTAGTCTGGTAGGCATAAGCATTGAAAAAATAGAACCAGCTGATAAAGCTGTAAAATAAGCAATATGCCTTACAAATAAGCAGTGTGACCCTCTGTCATTCACAAATGCTGATTTCATTATAAATTGTTTTGCTAAAATGCACTTTGAAATTGTCTTTTTGTATTCCCAGACCTGAGATCTTAGGTTTTTAAGAGGTATTACATGGAAAAAATGAAAATAATAAGTAATAAAGAAAAAATGACTGTGTTTATCCCGTTTCCTTTATCTGCAACTTAGGGGTGACATGGTGTTTGCTTTGTCTTCATTTAAATATTTTGGTGGACTCCTGGGTATCTTTCTAAAGGAACTGAATATATTACTATAATCAGAATATTATAGTAATACATGCATATCTATGTTTATAGCAGCACAATTCATAATAGCCAAATTATGGAACCAACCTAGGTGTCCATCAAAAGATGAATGGAGTACAAAATTATGGGGTATACACACAATGGAATTCTACTTAGCAATATAGAATAACAAAATTATGTCATTTGTAGGAAAATGGATAGACCTGGAGAACATTATGTTAAGTGAAATTATCCAGTCACAGAAAGTGAAGGGTCATACGTTTTCTCTCATATGTGGAAGCTAGGGAGTAATCAGGATACCAGGGAGACTTCAGATAATGGAGGAGGAACTCCAGTGGAGCCAGGGAGGTGGTCTAAGGGAAGGGCGGGGGGAGGGAAGATTAATGAATGGAAGGAATCACTTCCATTCACACTATGTACATATGTTATAATACCAATGCCCATCTCAGTATCATGTATGGGGAAGAGGGGAGTAAGAAGGGAGCCGGGGGAAAACTCACTAAGTGCTGTATGTCACTATCACTATGAACTACATTATGATGTGAGACTATAAGACTATAATGCACCAATAAAAGTATATAAAAAACCATGAACCAACTATAAAAATATTTTGATGGGAATTAAGGAGTTGTGCTTCAGAATGGAAAAGGGGAGAGGGAGTAGGAAGTTTAGTAGATATAATACGCCACTTTTGCTATAAAATGGGGGAAAACCCAATAGCCTTATAAACATACAAGGCAAATGTCTGATGAGTAAGTTTCAGAGAATTACCCCTTAAAGGTCACACAGAGTTCTCATTTAGAAATGTAGAAAAAAGTTATGTTATCAAACGTTTTAAGAGGAGATCAAGAGTACTAAATTTGGGGACATATCTCTAAGATCTTGCCACTGGGTTTCCAAAATTAAAATAGCAGTATTATGTTGCCCCCTACTGTCTATTTTTATAATTATTTTCTCAATTCTTTTTTTTTAGAAACTAACATTTATTGTTTTAAATATAAAAGTAACATGCTTTTCTCAATTCATTTTTTAGAAACTAACATTTGTTGTTTTAAATATAAAAGTAACATGCTTTTCTCAATTCATTTTTTAGGAACTAACCTTTATTGTTTTAAATATAAAAGTAACATGCTCATGGTAGAAAATTTACAAAATACATAAGAAGTCGGGCATGGAGGCACATGCCTGTAATCCCAGTACTTGGGAGGCTGACACAGGAGGATCACAGGTTTGAGGACAGCTTCAGCAAGTAGTGAGACTCTCAACCTAGTTAGATCCTGTTTCAAAATAAAAATAAAATTGGGCTGGGGGTGTAGCTCAGAGGTAGAATGCCCCTGGGTTCAATCCCCAGTTACCCCCTCCACAAAATTCATAAGAATATAGATGGAAAAGTAAAAATAACTAACCTTTTTAAGAATAAAAGGTGTTCATTTATATTCTAGTTGAATTTAAGAGAAGAATAAAACAAGTAGAACTGAAGAAACTAAAGTATTATAAATAAGTATTTCATAACAAAATGTTTTTTCTTAAGAGATTTCTCTAAATTTAAAGGAAAAGTAAACATCAAAAGGCTTAGGGGTATAATTTTAATTCCTTATTTAGTATAGTTTAAGTTTTTAGTTAATAAAATTGAGAAGAATTTAGAGAAAAATGAAGTATTTCTACACACCCAACGCAATAGCTAAAATTAAAACTGAAAAGTGTTGGTGAGAATTTAGAGCAATTGAAACTCTCATACATTGCTGACAGAAATGCAAAGCAGTACACTTACTTTGGAAAAGTTTGGAAATTTCATCTACACTTAAGCATTTACTATAGGACCCAGCAACACTACACATAGGAATTTATCCAGGAGAAATCAAAACATATCCACACAGACTTGCATGCAAATGTAAAAAAAGTTTTATTCATAATAGCCCAAAATGAAAGAGGCCAAATATCCATCAATACGGGAATGTATGAACAAATTGTGGGATATCATATGACGAACTAACTGTTGGGCAACACTGGTCAATTTTAATGGAGATTAGTGAAGTTGAGTATCTTTTCATGTGTTTATTACTGGCCACCATTTGTGTATTTTTGGAGAAAAGTTTAATCAATTTCTTTGCCTATTTCTGCGCTGGGTTGTGTTTTAATTATCATAAAATACAATTTTTCTACTGTTGCCTGTTCCTTTGGTGTCATATTCTAGAAATCATTGCCAAATTCCATGTGATGAAGCTTTGCCCTACGTTTTCTTCTGAGTTGTAATTTAAGCATTTATACTTAGGTCATTGATCCATTTGGAATTAATTTTTGTATATAATATGAAGAATCCAACTTAATGTTTTTGCATGGTATATCCCGTTTTCCCAGCACCATTTGTTAAAAAGACCAATACTGCACTGTCTTGATTACTGTCCTTTTGTAGTAAGTTTTGCAATCAGGACATGTGAGTCCTCTTTGTTTTCTTTCAAGATTGTTTTGGCTATTTGGGGTCCCTTGAGATTCCCTATGAATTCTAGGATGTATTTTTCTCTTCCTGCAAAAACATCATTGGGATTTTGATATGGATTCTATTGAATACTAGATTGCTTTGGATAGTATTGGCATCT
This sequence comes from Glis glis, assembly GCA_004027185.1. Lineage (NCBI taxonomy): Eukaryota > Metazoa > Chordata > Mammalia > Rodentia > Gliridae > Glis > Glis glis. The sequence continues at coordinate 3,478 of PVJS01051155.1, read as the reverse complement.
TAACAATATTGTCTTCCAATCCATGAACATGGGATATCTTTGCATGTATTTGTCTTCCTTCCTTTCTTTTTTTTTTTGTGGTACTGGGGATTGAACTCAGGGGCATTCTACCTCTGAGCTACAACCCCAGCACAACTTTATTTTTATTTTGAAACAGGGTCTCACTAGGTTGATGAGAGTCTCACTACTTGCTGAGGATGTCCTCCAACCTGCGATACTCCTGTCTCAGCCTCCCAAGCATGCACCACCACAGCCGGCTTTTTAATTTCTTTCAGTAGTGTTTTGTCCTTTCATTGTGTGCGTCTTTCACCTCCTTGGTTAAATTAATTCCTAAGTATTTCATTCCTTTTGATGCTATTGTATATAAATTGTTTTCTTAATTTCCTTTTCAGATTGCTCATTGTTAGTGTGTAAAAATAGAACTGATTTTTGCATGTTGATTTTGTATTGTTACTTTGCTGAATACATTTACTAGTTCTAATAGGCCCCCCCCCCCCCCGTGGAGTCTTCATGTGTAAACAGAGATGCTTTTACATCTTCCATTCTACTTTTATTTTTTTGCGGTACTGGGGATTGAACCCAGGGACATTCTAGCTGCACCCCCAGCCCTATTTTTTGTTCTTTATTTTGAAACAGGGTCTAAGTTGCGGAGGGCCTCACTGTGTAGCTGAGGCTGGCCCTGAACCCAGATCCTCCCATCTCAGCCTCCCAAGTACTGGGATTACAAGCGTGTGCCACCAAGCCTGGCTTCTACTTTTATTTTCTTTGCTAATTGTTCTGCCTAGAACTTCAGTGCTATGTTGAGTAGCAGTTGTGAAAGTGAGCATTCTTGCCTTTTTCCTGATTTTTTTTTTTTTTTTTTTGGTGCTGGGGATTGAGCCCAGGACCATTCTACCTCCAAGCTATACTCTCGGCCCTATTTTATGTTTTATTTGGAAACAGGGTCTCACCAAGTTGCTGACAGCCTCACTAAGTTGCTGAGGCTGGCTTTCTACCTGTGATCCTCCTGCCTCAGCTTCCCAAGTACTGGGATTACAGGCATGCGCCACCACACCTGGCTTTTTTTCCTGGTTTTAGAGGAAAAGCTTTCAGTTTTTCACTGAGTCCGATGTTTTTCATATATGACATATTATGTTGAAACAGATTCCTGCTATTGTTTTTATCAGGAGTTTTGAATTTTGTCAAATGCTTTTTCTATATCAATTGAGATTACCATGTATTTTTCCTTCATTTTGTTAATGTGGCATATTATACTGATTTTCATGTGCTAAGTCATCCTTTGCATTCCAGAAATAATTCCCACTTGGTCATAGTATATAAACTCCCTTAATATGCTGCTCAATTTGATTTGTTAATCTTTTGTTGACGGTTTTTGCAATTATTTTGCAAGTTGCATTCCTCTTTGCCTTTTAAAAATTTTTAATTTTTTGGTGCTGGGGATTGAGCACAGGGGCATTCTATCTCCGAGCTACACCCCTAGCCTGATTTTATTTTTTATTTAGAAACAGGGTCTCGCTAAGTTGCTGAAACTCTCACTAAGTTGGTGAGGCTGGCTTCGAACCTGTGAACCTCCTGTCTCAGCCTCCCAAGTACTGGGATTTACAGGTGTGCACTACCATGCTCGGCTTTCCTCTCTACCTTTTATATTAATTCTATCAGATGTTTTGTAGTTTTTCCCCTCCTTGTCTTTGTCAATTTTGTGTTGTAACAATACCAGTTTGGGTAACTTATAAAGAAATTTATTCGGCTCACAGTTCTAGAGGCTGGAAGTCCAAGATCTTGGGGCTGCATCTGGTGAAGGCCTTATTGTTTTTAACAGGGTAGAAGGCAACACATGTCAAGAGAGCAAGAGAATTTGCTGCAATCTCAAGATTGGCATTAAATCTATTCATGACTCCATTAAATGACTGGCATTAATCCATTCATGAGGGTGGAGCCCTCTAGACCGAAACACCTCCTATTTGGCCCCAGTTCCAAATACTGTTGCAATGGGGACTGTTTCTGACAGGAGCTTTGAGGAGCAAGTTGAAACTAGCATTCTTTCTTTTTTTTTAATGTGTAGAAAGACCTACCTGCTTGTATTTCAGATGATTATATCCTACCTTTTTTTTTTTTTGGAGCCTGTTTTTATATTTAGCTTTTTACTTCACCTGGAAAGAGTATTGTCCATTGGTATCTTAAATGCTTAAAAGTATTTTTCCCCAAATGGTTAACTCATTCTCCCAATAGCACTCATTTGAATAATTTGTCATTTCCCTCTATGTTAAATCCTTTTACAAAAATAAAGCCTAGTTGGGGCCTGTTTCTGGGTCATCTGTCCATTTTTTTTGTGCTAGAAAATACCAGTTTATTTTCTGTAGTTTTACAATCTTGTAATTTCCACTGTATTTTTAACACCAATGCACTGTATTTGTATTTTTCAGTGTTGGTAAATGAAAAAAAAAAGAGATCAGTAGAGGACACATATGTATAGCCTGTTGAGAACTTTCATGCAAATACCACTACCAAATATATTTTCTATCCTCAATTTTTCTAATGGCAAGCTGCTCAAGTTTTGAACGCAAAACATAATCGAGGTTTCACAAGACACATCAGAGGCAGCTTAGCACAGTTAGCAAATATTTTAATATAATTTTACCTTGAATTAATGTACTTAAATTACTATTTGGGAATGTACGATAATATCAAAGACCACAGGCTCTTGACACAATGTACTCTTTAGTACACAATTCCAGAGATTAAGCTCGAGAAGCTTGCCAGTTTACGTAGGTGTAGCTAACACAGTGGCTTGGATTCGGCTCCGGGCCTTGGGACGACACAGCCCGCAGGACTTTGACACAGAGTCTCGGGGTAGCCACAGCCTGCTCAGAGCGTCCCGGCCGCGGGCTCCGCCGAGCGGAAAGCCACAGCACACGCGCAGGTCGACTAGCCGCGGAAAACGAACCCCGAAGAAAGCTACAGCACACCCGCGCCAACGCGCCGCTGAAAACAAGCCCGGCTCGCTTCCTCCTTCCAGGACAGTCGATCCAACCCGCCGTGACAAAGGCAAGCGCCCTGCGGTATCAGCCACGGACCTGAAACCGCTCAGGACCAGCGCTACCAACGACATTAAGAGGAACCCGTAACGGGACCTTTCAAGCTTGCCGGGAGATCCCGCGCTCCTCCAGTTATCTCGCGAGAAGACGGGTCCTCAGAAGGTACAAACTTCCCTCTTCGCAGCAGCGCGGTCTGGTTGGCAATTAAGTTCCGGGTGCGGAAGCGGCTCCTGGTGCCGCCTCCAATCGCTCAGAAGCCAACCCTCTTCCACCCCGAAAACTAGGCCTTCTCCCGCCATGGAAGGGCAGGAAGGCCACGCAACCCTGGCCCTCGCCCAGGCTCATTTCGAGAAAGCCGAGTACGCTGAGGCCGAGGCGCTGTACTCCGCTTACATTCGCCAGTGCGTCTGTGCCGGCGCGAGTCCGGGGAGGTAACTATCGCG
>PVJS01051154.1:0-14073 GCA_004027185.1 Glis glis | reverse complement strand
CCTCTCTCTCTCTCTCTCTCTCTCTCTCTCTCTCTCTCTCTCCCTGTCTCTCTCTCTACTTAGTGAGGCCCTCCGCAACTTTGTGAGACCCGGTTTCAAAATAAAGTATAAAAAAATAGGGCTGGGGGTGTAGTGTGGAGGTAGAACGCCCCTGGGTTCAATCCCCGGTACCGCAAAAAAAAAAAAATTTTCCCCAAAGCTCCTATGTTGAGGGCTTGGTGCCCAGTCAATGGCACAGTGGGGAAGGAGGATGGAAGCTTTAGAAGTTGGGCTTAGTTGAAGGAAATAGGTCATTGGGAATGTTCCTTAAACAGTATATTGGGCCCCAGGCCCCTTCCTTTCTATTTACTGTCCAGCTGTCATGAGTACCTGTGCCCTGTCATGCACTCCTGTCACAATGCTCTGCCTCACAGTAGATGCAAAAGTGATAGTGCCAAATGACCATGGACTGAAACCATGAACCAAAAGAAATCTTTCTTGCTTCTAACTTGTTAGTCTCAGGGATATTGTCACAGAGGCTCACTAACACATCTATCTACTATCAATTTTCTGTTTACTGTCTGTAAACAATAGCACAATATGTTCATCAAAATTTTAATAGGACTAAGGTTTGCCTTTCATGTCCCCAAATCTCTCATCTACTTTAGCCAATGTTTGTCAATGTTTGTCAACAGAATCTTGTTGATGCATCCAACTAAAGACCAAAGTTGATTTTATGGACTTGCTGAACCAAGGGAGAAAATATACCATGAGGGGCCATGCAGCGTCTCAGTAAGAAGGTATTTGAAAGGACATTTTACAGAGTATTGTCTTGTACTGGGATTTTGAAGACTGTTTAAAAAAACATGGCTTTGATCTAGGCCATATGTTCTCAGCAAGCCAGGAGTGATCCTGTGATTATGTATCTGAATGAATGATACCAAGGAGACAAGAGGAACTAGGCAGGGTGAAACCTGTGATTGGCAGAGAAGCAAAGTCACTCCTATGAGGGCATTTTGGGAATCAGCAAGAACCCACCCTTCACAGGATCCAATGTATCAAAGTGTAAACTTATTTTAAAAACTTTCCTTTGAGGAGAGAGTCCCAGGGTGCTCTGCTGCCACAGGGCCTCCTAGACAATTGCTTCCTGGGGATGCGTTTCCGTATAAGGTGCTCAGAGGCCCCTGCAGCCTAAGTTCAAGTGGGCCCAGGTACTACTCATGTCAGCGGCCCACCCCGACATAGTCCACATGATGCTCATCTTGCAGGCATGCAAAGTGCGAGAGTTATGGGGTCACAGAGGCTTCCACCGAGTTTTAAAGGAAAGCCTGGGAGTCCAGGCAGTATTTGACAGGTTTTAGAGACCCTGCAAGTAGCCTTTCACACTGCAATTCATGAAATTGTGTGAGTGAAGTCAAAGGTACGGTGGAGACCCCAGGAAGGTGGAGATGCTGGGAACACAGAAGGCCTGCCCAGGGACTCTGCAGGCAGTGAACAAAACCAGCCCAAGAGGTGACCATGTGGGTTGCAGCCAGCAAGGTCATAAGAGCAGGACTGCCCAAGCCCTTTGGAGCTCACACCACATACCCTGTGTCCTGGGTGCTGGATACAGAACTAGAAGATTTAATGTTTGCCCTGCTGGGTTTGAGTCTTGCTTCAGTCTGATTCTTCTTTTGGAATGGGAATGTTTACCAGGTGCCATTGCATTTTGAAAGTACGTAATTGCTCCTTTGATAGCTTCTTTACAGGGCCTTGAAGCTGAGTTTGCCGTTATTCTTAGAGGAGACTTTGGACTTTTGAGCAATGCTGGGACTGTTAAGACTTTGGGACTCTGGGAGATGGACTAAATGCATTGTGCATTATAAGATGGACATGAGGCCTTGGGCATCAGGGGTGGCATTCCACCCTTGGATTCTAGCTTGCATAAGTGTTCCCCAATGACTCGTGTGTTAAAAGTTTGGTCACCAGCTTGTGTTAATATTGGGAGGTAGAAGAACCTTAAGAGGTACTCCCTAGTTGGAAGAAGTTATATCATTGGGAACAAGCCCTTGAAAGGGATGGTAGGACCTTAGCATCTTCCTCTCTCTCTTTCCTCTGCCACATGGTCCCTGACATGTTGTGCTGCCTCAACACAGCCCCAAAGGCAGGGGATACAAGTGACCTTGTACACGAGACTAAAACCTCTGACAGCATGAACCAAAGTAAACCTTTTCTCTTTATAAGTTGATTATCTCAGAGGCCGGGTATGGTGGCACAAGCTTGTAATCCCAGTACTTTGGGAGGCAGAGACCGGAGGATCCGGGTTAGAGGCCAGCCTCAGCTCTCTCTCTCTCTCTCTCTCTCTCTCTTTCTCTCTCTCTCTCTCTCTCTCTCTCTCTCTTCCTGTCTCTCTCTCTCTCTCTACTTAGTGAGGCCCTCCACAACTTCATGAGACCCGGTTTCAAAATAAAGTATAAAAAATAGGGCTGGGGGTGTAGCTCAGAGGTAGAACGCCCCTGGGATCAATCCCCGGTACCACAAAAAAACAAACAAACAAAAAAAAAATAAGTTGATTATCTCAGGATTTTTGTCACAGTAATGCAAAGCTGACTAACAAATCTGGGAAGGTGTTTTTAATGAAAAGCAATGAACTCTGTTGTATTTTTACTTTATGTAAAATATGCTTTTAAATATCCAAAGTAGATATAAATGATATATTTTACATGTAATATGGCTGACACACAGCTGGCGCAACGGCTGACTGCCTGTTGTACGGGTCTAATATTATACTGTTCATGAAATTCAGTCTCTGAAAATTCAAGAAATGTTTTTCTACCCCTTTTACAAACTCTCACACTCTTTGCTATTTATACATTGGCATGTTGCTTTTTACATCTGATAGCTATTTCCCATTTGATATTTTATCCTTTCCCTTATGCCTTGAAACAAGCCCTGGACGTACATAAAATTATACAACACATATTCTCAGTTGCTTTCCTGGTACAAGCAACTCAACACTATACAAATTGTAAGTTCTAGATAAGTGGACATTTTTAGGTCAGGACAAAAGTATTCACAGTGAAGAAATCAAACACACAAATGAAACTGTGTTAGCCAGTTATCTTTCCTCAAAAGGTTTTCCTTCCAGTCTTTCTCTGTCTCCCTCCCTCTCCCTCTCCCCCTCTCTCTCTCCCTCTCCCTCTCTCTCTTTCTCCCTCTCTTTTTGTAAGTTATAGTATTTTTGCATTTTCAGGAGTGAAAATACAGCAGTATATTTACGAGGCTGCTTGATTTTTTTTCAGTAAATAATCCTGGGCATAGACTATCTGACCCGACTCAAGTTTGACATTTACTTTATTAGTCCCAAGGTGATATCTATTTCCTGTTCTTTTCTACATGTCCAAATATGCCATTTTTTCTTTTTAAATTCTGGCTAATGTTCATCATGCATTGTCACATAGACTAACCATTCAATCTTTAATAGAACAATGTCTTTACTAGGGTTGGAAAGAAGAGAAGCTAATCCTTACCCATTATCCATACCTTCACTGAGACATCTCATTGATAGTGTGGATTTAAAACAACAAGGAGGTATCTATATAAGGTATGGCTTCATCCATAGAGAAAGTATAGCTTAATGGAAAATAGCTAAAAGTTCTAGTGCTGGAGCCAGATGCCAGTGTTTGAATGCAGCTCCTTCCATTAATAAACTCTATTTCCTGATCTGTAACAGCAATGAAACTGTGGACCTCATAGGGTCACAGTATGTATTAAAGGAATTTACAGATATAAAAATATTTTTACTCAATACATCTTAGCCATATCACTAGTTGTTTTCCATTGTGGCAGGATTTTGTGTAGACTAACATGTATTTTTGCATATTTAATTCTGAGTTCTTCCCCCATGTGATAAGAGATGTGACCATAGTCAACAGTATATCTTAATGGTAAAATTTTTTTAAAAACCTACAGTACTGCTGACACACCTAAATAATTATTAACTCCTCTTTAACTCTGAATCTTTTTTTTTTTTTGGTGCTAGGATTTGAACCCACTGGCATTTCATCTCCAAGCTACACCCCCAGCCTTTTATTATTTTGCATTTGGAAACAGGGTATTGCTAAATTGTTGAGGCTGGCTTCGAACCTGCAATCCTCCTGTCTCAGCCTCCAGTACTGGGATTACAGGCATGTGCCACCATGCCTGGATGGAATTTTAAAATTTTTAATTTCACATAATAATTATATATATATATTGGTGGGGAACATTGTAATCATTTGATACATGGATACAATGTATAATAATTAGATCAAGGTAATTTTCATTTCTTTTTCCTTAAACAATTATCATTCTTTGTGTTCAGGACCTTGGAACTCATCTTCTCTATTCATTTATAAAATATATAATAACTTGTCACAAAGTACAGCCACCTCACTGTGCTATAGAAGACTAGGACTTCTTCCTCCTGTCTAACAGTACTTTGGTACCATTTATTCAACCTCCCTCTGTCCCCATCCTAGCTTCTAGTAACCACTATTCTACTCTTTGGTCCTTTTCATATAAAAGCTAACCCAGAAGAAAAAGAGAGATGTCCTCACCCACACCTCATCAGAGGCAGAGGCATTGACCTCCTGGTGGAGATGGGTCTGGGCACCCTATTGTCCTCAGGGAGGTGGCTGATCCCTCATGGTGTGGCTCACCTGCCACACAGATGTCCTTTCAGCATCTAGGTAAGCCACAGGTACATGGCTACAAGCAATCCTTAAAAACTTAGGGATAAGCTGGGTGTGGTGGTGCATACCTGTAATCCAGTGCTTGGGAGGCTAAGACAGGAGGATTGCAAGTTTGGAGCCAGGCTCGGCAACTTAGCAAGACTCTCAGAATGTAGTGAGACCCTGTTTCAAAATAAAAAAATAAAAAATAGGGCTGGCGGTGTAGCTCAGAGGTAGAATGCCTCTGGGTTCAATCCCCAGCACACCACACACACACACACACACACACACACACACACACACACATGCACACACGCACACACATGCACACACACACACTAAATAAATAAATAATAAAATTTGGGATAAAGTGGTATTTAATATTTAACGGGATAGAAAACACAGGAGAATTTTTAACGCTAGGCGTGTCATTTAAATTCTAGGGGTATATAAATAATTACAGTCACTAGTGTTTCTATGCAACACCCTAGGAAGTGCCCTGCAGTTCCACCCTTGATGAATTGCTTCTACAACACCAACCTTGAACTGTTTCTTGTAAGACTTGCATACTTACAAGAGCACTCCATCCTTCAATACTCTTCCATTTACCTGCTCGCTTTAATATTAATTAGTAGATGTTTCATCTGACATTTTAAAGATAAATGTATTGAACTCATATTAAAGTAAATAAAACGGGCATAAAGCCACTTCTGCTGTTTTCATTTGCAGCTTCTTGCTTCAAGTTTAAAGCTGCAGATTTGTATACTCGCAGAAAAAATAGAAGCCTGTGGCTTCCTAAATCATTTAACCAGGTGTCTTTATGTTTTGTTTTTCACAGAACTGGGGAATTGCACCCAGGGCCTCCAGCATGCTAGTCAAGCACTCTACTTCTGAGCTATAATCCCAGCCCCTAATTCATTTAAAAGGACATTTATTGGGCACCTTCTCTGTGCCGGGGTCTGTTTTACTTACATTCTTGTAAACCAAACAGATGAGCTTCTGCCTTCATGGAGTTTCTATCACCGTCTGGAAAAACAGATTATACACTAGTTAACAATTAAGTTAATTGCAGACCCTCCAAAGTAGAGCCATGTGAGAGAGGAAACATGTGTGTGTGGGGGGGGTGGAGAGCACGGTGCCAACCTTAAAAATCAGTGTTGGAGGAAGCCATATCGAAGAGATGATGTTTTATTGAGACCTAAGAACTCAGGCATGAGAACCACTAAGAGCGCTCCCTAGATGGAGAAACAACATGTGCTGAAGTCCTGAGACAGTGAGGAGCTGAGAGTCAGAAGAGACCCCCATGTGGGAGGAGCTTGGCGAGAAAGGGAGACACACTGTCGCTGATCATGGAGACCTCTTAGGCCGCAGCAGGGAATCTGCACTTTGCCTTTAGTGCCATGGGAAACCCGCTGCTAAAGGATTTTCAATGGGGTTGTGAGGTCATCTAAGTAAGGTTACATAAGGTCACTCTGGCAGCTTGGCAGAGAAGACATTACAGACGGCCACCATGGAGGCAGCAACACGAGGTATGAAGCTACTGAAGAAGAAATCTGAGAGGGACCTGGACCAGGGGGATACTAGAGATTATGTAGAAGGTGAATCCTAAAGACGCATTTTAGATACAGAAGGGATGGGTGAATAAATGATATGAGGAATTAAGAACTGGGAGGAAACCAAAAAATAATGTTTTAATTTCTGGTTAAAAATGTAAGGGCTCAGCAAGAGTTTGGGGAAAGAGGTATTGAGGCTAAGGCTACAGAGAATTGCCAGTGGATGTGTTAAGGGAACAGTTGTATATACCTACATTGCATTGAGCTGAATCTAGGTGTCAAGATATAAAATAGTTCGTCTATAGTATATAGACAATTTTTAAAGTTTTAGAAGTAAATGGCATTGCTTAGAGGAAGTGTACAGCTAGGGAAGAAAAAGAATCCTAGACAAAGAAATAGTACAGAGAAGAGACTTGGGAAAGAGACAGAAGGTGGCACTAGGGAGGTGAAGGGACCCAGGGTCTCGCCAAGTTGCTGAGGGTCTCAGTAAGTTGCTGAAGCTGGCCTCGAACTTACAATCCTTCTATTCAGCCTCCCAAATATCAGGATTAGGGATTACAGGTGTGAGACACCATGTCTGGCATGGATTTTTACTGAACTAAAAATGCATTCCAAACCCACTGGCTTTCTCCTTAACAGTGTGTTAGTGGGGATCCCTTCAAATTTGAGCTACCCTCACCATCTCCCTTTATACCACACCATGTTATCTTCTGTGTTTTTTTTCCTTATTTTCTTTCTTTCTTTTTGCTCTACTTGAAATTCTACTTCTAAAACTTTTTTATATGTGGTTACATCTCTAATACACTTCAATAAATTATCTGTTGGCAAATTGTAATGACTGACTTTTTTAAAAAGTGCTCTGAAATATGATTTTAAAAGAGAATGGACAGGTCCAGTGAGCTTGCATCGCGTTGCTCTCTGCCTCTGCATAATTCTGACAGTGTCTGTAAATCACCAGCATTCTACCTCTGGTGTTGCTGCAACTGGGCCTCAGACAGATCAGCAGCAAAATCTCCATGTTCCTCTCTAATGCACCAGTGAACCCCCTGCTAACTAATCCCTTTTATTCCTCTCTATGAGCCTAACCTCGGTTACTCTTCTCCAAATGAACCCTACTTTGGTCCCTCCCTCTTGTGCCTAGATCCTTAGTATTATTCATAACATCAGTGTGGAATCCAAATCTTATTCCTCCCCACTGTCTAAGATCGTGGCCTTCTACTCTCCCCAAAGTGCTCCGTTCCCTCCTCTGCGGACAGAGGCATTGGGCTCAGTGATTTCTAAGGTCCCTTCCAGCTCTGACAGTCTGCCTATAATTAGAGTGCTGCACTGTGATCCATCTATAAATACAGCAGGGGTTCAGAGAAGGTTAGAGTAATTGAAGAAAGTTTCCTAGAGGAAATGTGGAGATTGAATAGGGTCTTGAGTAATGGGAAGAATTTCAACAGGCAAAAAGATTGTCCCAGGTTGGAGAAACTGCATGACTCAAAGCAGGGAGGTGGGGAGAAAAGATGTGTGCCCCGTGACGGATGAGAGATGAACTTGATTGGTACAGTATGTGCCGATTGCTGGAAAGTGAAAAATAAGTGGGAATCAAAAGCAAATCATAATAAATAGGAAATCAACAAGCACCCGAAGGTGACTGAAATGAAATCTGAGCTTACGAATGGCAACAATATTCTGCCCTAGACTTTTAAAAAGTGTTTGGAAGCCAAAGGAAAGTCCAAATTGAGGAATTGAAGATGAATTTGTAACTCTGCTATAAACTTATTTTATGGCAGTGAGGAATCACTTTAGTGGGTTTCAATAGACCTAACTATGCAACATAGATAAAACAATCTATAGGAATTGCTTTTAGGGCTTGACCCATACATAGAGGAGGAGCCTGAGCTGGGCAGGGTTCTGCCAGGAAAAACTGAAAAGTGGCACTCTCAGACACTCATCAGTGTTGTGCTAAATAGAGTTGGAAACAAAGAGGCTTAGACCACTAAGTTTTGTCCAGACCCATTGGAAGCAAGGAAAAAAGGGTGATGGAACAAGAAAGTCTTTCTTGGCCACATTATACCCTTAAATCTTAGTCATTTGCATAACAAAAAGTGGACACCCTTCTCAGCAAAACAGGCAAGAAGTGCTATTAATAGCCAAGGACTAATCATTACTTTTCTTCAGTTTGGAATTTATGGCTAACTATAGACAAGTAACGTATTTATTAACCTAGATTAGTATCTAGGTTAATATCTAAAGATCGCAATATCTAAGTAACGTTTAAGAATGTGTATGCTGTCTTTAAAATAAACTGAAGTAGCCAGGCGTGGTGGTGCAGGCCTGTAATTCAAGGATTTGGGAGGCTGAGACAAGAGGATTGATCACAGGGTGTAGGACAGCCTCAGCAAGGTAATGAGGCTCTCAGAAACCTAGCAAGACCCTATTTCAAAATAAAAAATAAAAGGGGATTGGGGGGTGTGGCTCAGAAGTAAAATGACCCTGAGTTCCATCCCCAGTACCACACACACACACACACAAATAAATAAATAAACTAAAGTAAAGAAGAAAGTGGCATCTAATGTGTTCTCCATGCTTGGCACAGTTTTGGATGCCTAACGTCACATTTTTAATCAGTAGAACAGACCTTGAAATAAGTATCATTCCCATGAATAAAGAAACCGATGTGCAAAGAATTTAAATGATTTCCTAATCCATTACAACTTGAAAACGGCAGAGCTGGGACATGAGGATAATACAGTTAGCCCTTGATGTCTGTGGGTTCTGAATCTGTAGATTCAACCAACCACAGACAGAAAATATTTGAGAAAGAAATTGCATTGGTGCCGATGTGCTATGGAGTCAGAACAGCAATGGTTGTGTTTGTTCAGAACATATACAGACTTTTTCTCTGTGTCATTATTCACTCAGTAATATGATCTAACAGCAATTTATACCATATCGACATTGTATTAGGTATTATAAGTAACCTAGGGATGATTTAAAGTATATGAAAAGATGTGTAGATTTTATGCAAATAATACGCCAGTTTAGATAAGAGATTCGAGCCCCTTATTTTGGTCTCCTTTAAGGGAGACCAATCCCTTACAGATACCAAGAGATGACTGTACTCTATAGGACTCATGATCACCACACACAAATGCACATTTTCTAGCCCAAAACAGGCCAAGTGAAATTCTTTCCAATACAACTGAGCATTTTAAAGTATGGTCAGAAAAAAGCTTGCATAGAACTCACCTGGGAAGCTTCTTACAAAACAAGATTCCAGAGCCTACTGCAGACCACACATTCCGTTGGTGATGTTGGTGTATACTAAATGTTTGGAGCAATGCAAAACCCATCCGCTTCCCATAAATCACATGATATATATGCCATATGAACATTATAATCTAATTCTCCCAAACCACATCCTTGATACTTGGGCTTTTATTTTCATAAAAATCGAATACCCACAATTTAAACTGAAAGCCATTTGGCCACTGGATTTGACTGTCCAAGGGGATTTTTTTCAGAGAAAAGCCAATCTGTGAACAGAAACACTGAAGGGCGATCAGTGACTGGAAATGCAAATCAAAAGTTTCAAAGATGGAAAAGTTGTTAATGTTATGATGGATTCATCGGGCCTGAATAAGTCAGAAACAGAAAAAGGTGACAAAATTAGGGCTGGCCAAGGAAAGATCTTAGGAAGTCAAGTCATGCACATATTTTTTAAATCAGGTTTTTTTAGGTAATTTATTTAAAAGTAAAATGAATTTGTATTAATGTAAGGTTTTTTGAGTTTTCTCAAATGTATATATTTGCGCAGTCCCAAACATAGTCACTATGTAGAACATGTCCATCACCCTACAAGATTCTCCTGTGTCCTTTTGCAGCCAATACTCCTCATCCTGAGCTGCAAGCAACCATATGTGTGCACAGTCATGCCTCTTCCATAACATCACATGCATGGAACTCTCCACCATGTAAAATCTTTTGGATCTAGCTTTCAATCTCAACACTTTCGAGATGCGTTTATGTTATTTCATATTTCAATAGTTTGTTCCTTTTGATTAATGAGTGTTTTGTGAGGTTTTTCTTTTACATAATGATCAGTCAAATATGACCAGAAGAGATGCCTTGAAACAAAATCGAAAGACACACACAAGCTGGATGCAGTGGTATATGCCTTTAATCCCAGTACTTGGGAGTCTGAGACAAAAAGATCGCAGATTTGAGACCAGTGTGCAGTAATTTAGTGAGGTCTTATTTCAAAATAAAGAATAAAATAGGACTGGGGGTGTAGTTCAGAGATAGAATGTCCCTGGGTTCAATCTCCAGTACCACCCAAAAAAAAAAGAGACACAGGTCCCAGAGAAGTAGTCTCTGCATGGAAGGATGGGAGGGGTTACACGGAGGGAGTGTCACAACTATCCATGAGCAAATGCCTTTATTGGAGGTCAAGGTGGAGTGCACAAGCAAAGGGTGCAAGGGCGTTTTAGTAGTATGTTTGAATATTACTAGATCTGTGGCTGGAGCCAGGCTTATCATAGGCCTACCCCTGGTTACTTGAAAGGCATGCTCACTGCCTATTTGTGGAAATCCAGAGGCAGAAGAAAACATGAAGTTTGAAAATTCATAATAGCATGAGTAGTACTTCGTTGTAAGATACATCCTAATTTTTTCATTAATTCAACTTTTTTTCTTTCAGGCTAGGCATAGAATGTATGTATGCCAAGTAAGCAATCTACCACTGAGCTCCAGCCCTGCCCCTCACCTTTCTTGACTCTTTGTGTCTTTGGAGTTTGGAGTTATTGTGAAGAAAGCCGCTAGGAACATTTTGGTGAAAGTCTCTGTATGGGCATATATTTTCATTTCTCTTGGGCAAAATAATAGAATTGCTGGGTTTTATGGAAGGTGTATTTTAACATCATAAAAAACTGTCAGGCTACTTTCCAGAATGGTTGTCCAATTTAACAATCTTATCAGCAACGTATGAGATACTCAAAGAGCCTCACCAACACTTACCATTGTCCATATTTCATTATTCTAGTGACCACACAGCAATATACCAAAGTATTTTAATTTGCATTTCATTGGTGGTTAATGATGTTGAATATTTGTATGTGCTTACTGGACATTCATATATCTCCTTTTATGAAGAAATTTTTGGCTTATCTTTTCATTTTCTTAATGGTGTCCTTCAAAGGGCACTGGTTTTAATTTTGATAAATCCCAGTGTGTCAATTTCTATGGTTCATGCTTTTTGAATGCATCCTTACATAGATTTTTGTTTTGTTGTGTGTTTTTGTGTGTGTGTGTGTGTGTGTGTGTTGTGTTACTGGGGATTGAACCCAGGGGCATTCTACCTCCGAGCTACACCCTCAGCCCTATTTTTTATTATTTATTTTGAAACAGAGTCTCACTAAGTAGCTGAGACTGGCCACGAACCCAGATCCTCCTGTCTCAGCCTCCCAAGTACTGGGATTACAAGAGTGCGCCACCACGCCCGGCTTTGTTTTTTTTTTTTTTCTTGTACTAATTAGTGAAGACTTTTTTTGTTTTTATTTTTTATTTTTAAAAAGCATAGATCCTTGAGGTATGTCATTAGGTTATTTATTTGAATGTTTTCTGTTTTTCTTATGTGGGCACTCAGTGCTGTAAATTTTCCTCTTAACACTGCTTTCAAGGTGTCCCACAGATTTTGATATGTCGTGTCTCTATTTTCATTTAATTCCAGGAATTTTATTATTTCTCCCCTTATTTCCTTCCTGATCCAGTCCTCGTTCAGGAGTGTATCGTTCAGTCTCCATGTACTTATATGATTACTTTTTGTCTTCCTGTTGTTAATTTCCAGTTTCAATCCATTGTGATCTGAGAAGATGAAGGAAATTATATCACATCTTTTGAATTTGCTGGTGCTTGCTTTGTGACCCAGTATGTGGTCTATTTTGGAGAATGTTCTGTGGGCAGCTGAGAAAAATGTGTATTCAGGTGTTGTTGGTTGAAATACTCTGTATGTGTCTATTAGATCCATTTGGTCTATAGTTTTCTTTAGGTCTGAGCAATCTTTATTCATCTTTTGTCCGGAGGATCGATCTAGTGGTGTGAGTAGTGTGTTAAAGTCTCCCAATATTATTGTGTTTGGGTCATTTTGGGACCTGATATCCCGAAGACTTTGTTTTATGAATGTGGGTGCACCCACATTTGGGGTGTAAATGTTTACTATTTTTATATCTTCTTGTTGGATTGTTCCTTTTATTAATAAGAAGTGACCTCTTTGTCTCTTCTGATGTGTTTTAGCTTAAAGTCTGTTTTGTCTGATATAAGCGTTGCTACCCCTGCTTGTTTTCGATCTCCGTTTGAATGGTATAACTTTTCAAGGATCTTGAAAAACAGGAACAGTCGCAGCCCAAAGCCAGTAGAAGGCAGGAGATAACTAAAATCAGAGCAGAAATTAATTAAATAGAAAATAAAAAAACAATACAAAGAATCAATAAAACAAGAAGTTGGCTCTTCGAGAAGATTAACAAGATTGACAAACTACTAGCTAACCTAACCAAAAGAAGGAGAGAATCAACACAAATTATCAAAATCAGAAATGAAAAAGGGGATATCACCACAGATAGTGGAGAAATCCAGAGGATCATAAGAAGCTACTTTGAAAACTTATATTCCAATAAAATGGAAAACATGGAAAAGGTCGAAAGATTTCTAGACACATACAACCTACCCAAATTGAACCAAGAGGATACAGAAAAACTGAATCAACCAATAGCAAGCACAGAGATAGAAACAACAATAAAACGTCTTCCCTCAAAGAAAAGCCCAGGTCCAGATGGTTTTCCAGCCGAATTTTTTTTTTTTTTTTTTGCGGTACCAGGAATTGAACACAGGGGCGTTCTACCTCCGCGCTACACCCCCGGCCCTATTTTTTTTATGCTTTATTTTTGAAACCGGGTCTCACAAAGTTGCAGAGGGCCTCACTAGGTAGGGAGAGAGAGAGAGAGAGAGATAGAGAGAGAGAGAGAGAGAAAGGAGAGAGAGACAGAGAGAGATATTGCGCGCGCATATGCGCGCTGAGATTGGCCACGAACCCGGATCCTCCGGTCTCCGTCTCCCAAAGTACTGGGATTACAAGCCTGAGCCACAATGCCTGGCTCCAGCCGAATTTTACAAAACCTTCACAGATGAACTAAAACCAATACTTCACAAGCTATTCCGTGAAATTGAAAGAGATGGAATTCTTCCAAACTCTTTTTTACAAGGCCAACATCACATTAATACCAAAGACAAATAAAGATACCTCAAGGAAAGAAAATTACAGACCAATATCATTAATGAACATAGACACAAAAATTCTAAATAAAATACTAGCCACGCGCATTCAAAACCATATTGAGAAAATCGTACACCATGACCAAGTTGGTTTCATCCCAGTAAAGCAAGGCTGGTTCAACATACGCAAAACAATACATGTGACCCACCACATAAACCAAACTAAAAACAAAAATCACATGATCATTTCAATAGCATTTGACAAAATTCAACACTCATTCATGTTAAGAACTCTACAGAAAATCGGAATAGAAGGAACATACCTCAACATCATTGAGTCAATATATAAGAAACCCAAAGCCAACATCATATTGAATGGGGAAAAATTGCCAGAATCCCCCTTAAAATCAGGAACAAGACAAGGATGCCCACTATCACCACTCCTTTTCAACATAGTCCTTGAAACTCTTGCCAGAGCAATAAGACAGGAGAAGGATATCAAAGGAATTCAAATAGGAAAAGAAGAACTAAAATTATCTTTATTTGCAGATGATATGATCCTATATCTAGAAGACCCAAAGAACTCAACCAAAAGT
>PVJS01051153.1:0-14077 GCA_004027185.1 Glis glis | reverse complement strand
GGGAGAGGGAGAAGGGAAGGAAGGAAGGAAGGAAGGAAGGAAGGAAGGAAGGAAGGAAAGAAGGGAGGGAGGGAAGAAGGGAGGAAGGAAGACTCAAAGGGTAGAACCAAAGTTCTGAGGGCAGAGCAAAGTGCTATGAAGAATAATTTCTAGGTCTTGAGACCTAGTCAAGATTTGCTCAGATTTCAGAATTGCTATGGACCAGCGACTCCTTTTTGCTTCCGTTTCCCCTTCTGGGTGGTTATACTCTGCAGGTCCCACAACTGCATGTCAGACATGGGGGCAGATAACTGATCTCTTTCAGTTCATAGACATAAAGATGGAGAGAAGCTGTACTCCAGACACTGTACTAAGGAACTGCATTGGAGGAACCTCATCCCAGGGGCAGCAAAATTGAAATCTGAACAATGCTTGGGAGGAAAGGGAAAAGGTGAATATAACTGGATGGTGTTTTAGTGTATTCATGCTAATACAAAATGCCATAAACTAGGTATCTTATAAACAACAGAAATTTATTTCTCATAGTTCTGGAGGCTGGAAGTTCAAGATCAAAGTGCTGGCAGGGTCAGTGTCTGATAGACAGCCTTCTTGCTGTATCCTCACATGATAGAAGAGATGAGATAGCTCCCTGAGGCCTCTTTTATAAGGACACTAATCTTATTGATGAGGGCTCCACCCTCATGAATGAATCACCTCCCAGAGGCTGAATCTCTTAAACCCATCATTTTGGGGGTTTGTATTTCCTCACATGAATACTGGTTGGCACAAACATTTGAAATGTAGCAAATGGGGTGTAGGGTCAAAAAGGGATTTTGAGTTTTTTATGGACATGAATTTGTCACAGTGGCTACCCCTTTGCAAGTTGTCCTTTGACTTCTCCTCCCTTTGCCCAGTATTCTAAATTCTAAAGAAAAGGTGAACCTAAATGATTAAAATGTTAACTGCTAAATAAACTTTTCTTAGATTTAGAGACCTTAGAATATCTGGTGATCTTCAGATAACATTTGAACATGCAACACCCCTCCTTATTCATTAATCCTGTGCATCAACCAACATTTAAGCATGTAAATTGCTTGGTTCAGCCAGCATTCTCACTGCTGTGATCCAAAATACCTGATGGCCATAACTTAGAGGAAGGAAGATTTATTTGCTCATAGTTCTGGAGTTTTCAGAGGTTTCAGTCCATGTTAGGCCAGTTAAAGTCTGCAGAGCTCAGGACATGGTGGTGAGAAGCAGAGAGAGCATTATCAGAGGGAATCTTCTCTCACATAATAGAGGCTGAAAGCAGAGAGAGAGTAAGGAACTGAGGGCAAGGAACATACATAGTCCCCAAGGCCATACCCCCAGAAACCTCTCCTCAGCAACCAAGTCCTGCCTCCAACATGCTGCCTTCTCTGTGACTTGAGGTCTGTGGGACATTCTAAAATCCAAACTATGCCAGGCATGGTGGCACACACCTGTAATCCTAGTACTTGGGAGGCTGAGACAGGAAGATTGCAGGTTCAAGGCCAACCTCAGCAACCTAACAAGGCCCTCAGCAACCTAGTGAGACCCTGTTTAAACAATAAAAAATAAAATAGGGCTGGGGGTTTAGCTCAAAGGTAGAATGCCCATGGGTTCAATCCCCAGTACCACAATAAATAAATAAATAAATAAATAAATAAATAAATAAATAATCCGTGCCATAACATTGCTGTAAGGTTTAACTTGCAGAAAAGTAATTTTTTTTCAGTACTGGAAATTGAATCCACAGGCACTCTACCTCTGAGCTACACCCCGGGCCTTTTAATTTTTTATTTTGAGAGTCTTGCTAAGTTGCTGAGGCTGGCCTCAAACCTGCGATCCTCCTGTCTCAAGATCCCAAGTATTAAGATTACAAACATGAGCCACCACACCCAGCTGAAAAGTAATATGTCTGTCTAAAGAATTATAGGAACTAACTCCAGGAGGTCAAGGTTAATTGCAATGTTCTGGCAAGAAAAAGACCACACCCTGGATGAAGAAGACCCTACCCAGCATGAAGTCTCCTGCCCACTGCCCCCTGCACCTCAGTTCCCTTCCTAAAAAAGCCCTTTTGTGTACCTGAGCTCCCTAAGTTGGTCTTCTGGGGGGGGGGGGGACAATAGCTCTGGCATCTCCTCAGTGTGCTGGCCTTTGAATAAATATGACTTTCTTCCTACCAACTCTCGTACCCTGAATTTTGGCTTTTGAGCAGTGAGCAGATGGACTTGGGGCCAGTACCAAGGCAAGGCTCCAGTTAAGGCTCAAGAGAGTCCGCTCTGCCTCTCACAGGAGGAACTAGAAAGCCACAAGGCTCTGCGTGTGGATCTAGGAAAGGGTAAAAGACCCTTCCTCAGAATTCCAAATTGTTATGTCCAACCACCCTATTCCATGTTTTTCACGGAATGTCTCAAATTCAGCATTTCCAAGACCAGGCCGATCTGCTAGCTTCCTGCTCTGTGAATAATGGACAGTCTATCCAGTGGCGTGAGGCAGAGATCTTGGCCGGGTCCTGACACCATCCTCTTCCTTGGTACCATTATCTGATCCATCCCCCAGCTCAGAGCACTCGCTTCCTAAAGGATTCTGACATCGGCCCCTGCTGTCCATCCCCCTCCACCACCACAGTCCAAACTGCCATCAGGGCTGGATCCCAGCAGTGACAAAACTGCCAGCCTCTCCCAGATGCTGAGGGTGGCTCCTTCCAAAGTGCAACCCCCGTTGCAACCATTGTGACATCCCTGCTAAACCGTCACCGTGCTAACCTGGCTCAGCGGAAGCTCCATGGCCTCCACCTGCCTGCCTCGTTGGCCTCCCCTGCTCCTGTGGGTCCAGCCGCGCTGGCCTCACCCTTTCCTCCCCATAGGCCTCCACACTGGCTGCCCTCAGACCTGCCCCTTCTCGGACACTCTTCTTGGACCTCAGAGTTCAGCCAACTGCAGCTCCTGGCGGGGAAACCTCGCCCCACCTTGATGCATGGTTCACTAAATAATATCTTTTGCTTGGAGAATCACCTGCTAAGTCCCAGGAGAGAGGAAGCCAGCTCCTAGCACAGGGCCAGACATGTAGGCACTCAATAAATACTTGCTGAGTGAGAGAGTGAGCCTCATTTGACCCTGGACATAGGCCTGAGCAGTGGACACTTTGGCCTCCCTCCACAGATGAAAGGACAGAGGTCCAGAGAAGTGAAGAGAAATGGCCAAGGTCACCGAGCTGGGCTGGGGGCAGGTCCCTCTCCTGGAAAGGAATAGGAGGCTCGGTTCACATCTGATTAATGGAGGGGGAGATCCAGAAACTAAACGGGAAGGTCCATCTTACTCTGAAAATCCCATACGAAGAACAGTGGGGTGTGAAGTATGGGGCTGGATGGGAACCCTCACTCTGCGATTCCTTCCCTGCCTTCTCTCTCTCTTCTCTCCCCCAGTCTCCTCTTTCCCTGCATTTGGTGGTGTAAGTGCCGCTCTTTAAGTACTTCCCAAGGAAGCAGCCTAAACAGGCTTTCCCACAGATTTGAAAATTCCTTGCAATAAAAATGTCAACGGTGAAATAAGACGATGTGTTTTCTCAGCCCCACAGTGGGCCAAATCACATATTAAAGGGCCAACATCTGAACAATAAAACTCGGGACTAGGGTCACCTTTAACTTGCCGGGACCCTGGTGAAGGTCAGGATTAAATGGTTCTGGGGCTGCAGCGAAACTGTCACTCTCCGAGGCTTTTCAGACACATGTGCGGATCCTCCTGGCCTCTTCCCAGCCTCCTTCCGGCCTGTCTTGGCACCCAACCCTGCCAGAGCCCCTGCGGACCCTGGAGAGGCAGTGGCAAACTCCCCCTGAGGCTGAGCGCAGGAGACCAGAATTGAAAACCTGCCTTGAGCCTCCCCCAAGTCCTGCCAGCAGAAGACAGGGTCCTGAGGGCCCCGTGTCCCTCACGCTAGAGAAGCCATCCCTCTCGCAGCTCTGCTGGGCTCCGTGTAACCACACATGTCCCAAATAGGCAGGTAGGCCACACCTGGGAGCCTGCGTGCACTGGGCCAGACCCGCCCAAGAGTACCAGGCCAGGCAGAGCCTGTGGGTCCAGACACCCACTCCTGGGGACCAGGCGCGCATCCAAGGCTGCTCTCATCATTGTGTGTCTTCTCCAGAGTAGCACATATTTGTGATTCCCAAAGAAGACTTCGTTGAAACTTTACTTAGGTGAAAGGACTCAAAGATTCCTTTCCCCAAAGTACCTGAAAATCCTCCTTCTTCTCCAGCACCAAGTGGTGCATTGTTTTTCTTTTTTTCTTTTTTTTTTTTTTTTTTGCGGTACCGGGGCTTGAACCCAGGGGCGTTCTACCTCCGCGCTACACCCCGCCCTATTTTTTTATACTTTATCTTAAAACCAGGTCTCACGAAGTTGCAGAGGGCCTCACTAGGTAGAGAGAGAGAGACAGGGAGAGAGAGAGAGAGAGAGAGCTGAGGCTGGCCGCAAACCTGGATCCTCCGGTCTCCTCCTCCCAAAGTACTGGGATTACAAGCGTGCGCTACCACGCCCGGCTTGGTGCATTGTTTTTCAATCAATGACCAGCACACTTCTTTCTCTGGACTTCTATAATGTTAGAAGACAGTGCATGCCAGGTGTAGTGGTGCACACCTGTAATCCAATACTTGGGAGGCTGAGACAGGAGGATCACAGGTTCGCGGCCAGCCACAGCAACTTAGTGAGGCCCTCCACAACTTAGTGAGACCCTGTTTCAAAATAAAAAATTAAAAATAGGACTGGGGATGTATCTCAGAGGTAGAATGCCCTTAGGTTCAATTCCCCAGTACTTCAAAAAAAAAAAAATGAAGACAATGTACAGTTCTCCCAGGGTCTCTGTCAACTCAGATCTGGACACGGCATCCTCCCTGGGCTGACCTCTAGGGTCAGCCCTAGAGGTCGAGACATGGCCCTCTCTGGAGCCAACCTCTCCCCATGATGCCCCATGATGGACCAGTGTTAGGTCATCTCAACTTCCTGGAGAGCTGGATGATAGCAGAACCAATTTTAATTTTCAGGGCCCTTAGGGGAAAATGTCAAGGGTTTCTAGAGTTGAGCCAGAGAGGGGAAGTAACTATATGACGTGCTGACCCCCAAGGTTCATTCTGTGCCTTATCCATGATGTCTGGACTTAGACTCCTCACATTAATCTAATGGTCAGAGTACATCGATTTCCGTGTGCCTCCCCTAGCTCTGATTTCTCTATCACAGACAGGAACAGAGGATGTCATTAGTGTAATTCTCCAAAGATTGTTGGCCCCTCCTGCTCAATTTGCAAAGGAGGAAAACAGGACCCAGAGCAGAGGTGACCTGCCCAAGGCTACAGGCTCAGCCAGCACCAAGCCCAAAGCCCCACCACCCCCCAATCAGGTTCTCTGTGCACAGGAAGACATGCTTCAGGACAGTACAGTCATCTCCTTGAGCATGAAGACCTACAGGACTCAGCACTGTAACCAGGCCACAGAGCCCCTCTCCTAGACCCTGCCCATCCAGCTCTCTAAACCTTTTATTTTTATTTTGCATCCATTCCCAATCACTATGGAGAGTGAAAGATAATGTCTGAAATCTGAAGTCCTTTGAGCATTAGTGGGAAGGCAACACTGGGGGTAAAACTACCCCGGGATGGTTTCTTCTGTGCTAAGGTGGAGAAAAGCAGCCCCTCCTAGCCTGGAACAAGGGTAGTGCCAGAGGAGGTGTGGGGAGCCTGAAGTCCCCCGCTGCCACCCATTCCCATCCCCTGGAACTGCCAGAAGCTGAGAGGGAAATCCAAATTTCCACCTCTCTTGATACCCCTTCTCAAGCAAGGAGACACCTGAGGAAGCCTGCTGAAACCAAAGTCAGTAAGATTCAAAATGTCCAAGAGACTACTGAAAATCACTCATCACTCCAAGAAATAGAAAGACCTCAGCGTGAATGGAAAAACAGTCAACAGACACCAACATCGAGATGACACACACGCTGGGATTATGGAATGAGGACTTTAAGGCCGCTATCATCAATATGCTCCAACAAGGAATTGAAAACACATGGGAAATGAATAAATAAAACAGAAAGTCTCAAGAAAGAAATAGGCAAAAGAGACACATGGAAACATTACAACTGAAAAGTACAATAAGCAAAATAAAGGCAAAAGCTCCCTGGATAGGCTCCACAGCAGAGGAGAGAATCCGTGAAGAGAACAATAGAAATGACCCAGTCTGAACAGCAGAGGTAAAGTAGACTAGAAGAAAGACAAGAAACAGAGCCTCGGGGGCCTGTGGTACTATAACAAAACATACTCAGAAAGTCATGAAATCATGATATTCAGAGGACATTCATGTCCTCTGAGTTATGGGAAGAGAAGAGAAAGAGGGAGAGACTGAAAGAAAAAATGGCTGAAATTTCCCAAATTGGGCTGGGGAGGTGGGTGTCTAGATTCAAGAAGCTAAGCAAGCCAGGCGTGGTGGCGCACGCTTATAATCCCAGTACTTGGGAGGCTGAGACCGAAGGATTCGGGTTCACGGCCAGCCTCAGCTACTTAGTGAGGCCCTCCGCAACTTAGTGAGACCCTGTCTCAAAATAAAAAATAAAAAATAGGGCTGGAGGTGTAGCTTGGAGGTAGAATGCCCCTGGGTTCAATCCCCAGTACTTAAAAAAAAAAAAAGAAGCTAAGCAAATGCCTAAAAGGATAACACCAAAGAAACCTACACCAAGACAGCTCATGAAATTCCTGAGAACTGAGGACAAAGAAAAATATCTTGAAAGCATGAAGACAGACAAGGCCCCTCACCCATGAGAAAACCATTTGAATGGCGGCAGATTTCTTATCAGAAACCATAGAGGACGGCGGGAAGTGGTACAACATTTTTCAAGTGCTTAAAGGAAGTAACTGTCAGAGAAGATATCTTTCAAAGATGAAGGGGAAATCAAGTCATTCTCAGAAGAAGGAAAACTAAGAATTTGTCCCCACCAACCTATCCTCAAGGAGTGGCGGGAGGAAGGACAGGAAATGACAACTGAAGGAATCTTGGGATGCCAAGAGGAAAAAAACAGAAGAGCAGAAAGAGTAAACGTGTCAGTAAAGACAGTAAGTCAGTCTTCGGGAAAATATTTTACTAAACATTCATGTTTTTCAGGTCTTTGCTCGGTGCCTATTGGCAGATGCATAGACAGTGAGTGCCTGGGAAATTGCTGATTCTCTTTAGATTGTTTTTAAAAGCTAATGTAGAAGAGGTTAAGTTCAGATATCATAAAGAAAAACAGTGAGCCAGGCATGGTGGCGCACACTTGTAATCCCAGTACTTGGGAGGCTGAGACCAGAGGATCGCAGGTTCATGGCCAGCTTCAGCTACTTAGTGAGGCCCTCTGCAATTTAGTGAGATGCTGTTTCAAAATAAAGAATAAAAAATAGGGCTGGGGGTGTTGCTTGGAGGTAGACTGCCCCTTGGAGGTAGAATCCTCACTACCAAAAAGAAAAAAAGAAAAGAAGAAAACCAGTCTCTCTGGTTATTTTGTTTGCTTTTTAAAATATTCATCATCCTTATTTATAAGTCAAATTTCCCACAGAGAGCATTATATACTCATAAAAACCTTAATATCACTCTCAAGTTTATTCCAAATACAGCTGTCAGATTTAGCAAATAAAAATGCAGGAGGCTCAGTGTAGTTTTTAAATATTTAAATATTGCATGGGACATAGTTATACTAAATTTAAATATTTTATGGGACATAATTATATTAAAAATTGTTCAAGCCAGGTGTGTTGGCTCACGCCTGTGATCCCAGTACTTGGGAGGCTGAGACAGGAGGATTGCAGGTTCGTGGACAGCCTCAGCAATGTAGTTAGACTCTTGGCAACCTAAAGAGACTCTGTTTCAAAATAAAAACATAAAAAGGACTGGCGGTGTATCTCAGAGGTAGAATACCCCTGGGTTCAATCCCCAGTACAAATAAATAAATAAATAAATATATGTATATTGTTCACTGTTTATCCAAAGTTTAAGTGGGTATCCTGTATATAGGCTGGCAACCCTATAGGATTTTAATCACCCGAATCCATGGAAGATGGGCTTTTCCTGACCAGAACAATCAACTCTTCTAGAACCTCATCCTCCCAAGAGCCTACGAAGGGACCCGCCCATCTCAGAATCATCAGACCTGGACCATAAATAGAAGTCCTTCCTCAGAAGTGTCCCATTTCCTTGGTGCAGTACTTGGAGTGTTTCTGACCTCCAAGCAAGTCTCATATATTGGAAGCTAAGGCCCAGTGTGATAGCATAAGAGGTGGGACCCGTGGAGGTGAATAGGTCATGCGGGCTCCATCCTCGTGAATGGATTCATGCCTTCTGAAAGGGCTCAAGGGAACCAGCCTGGCCCTTTTGCCCCCCTTCTACCATGTGAGGACACAGCATTCAAGATTCCATCATAGAAGCAGAGAACCAGCCCCAACCAGACATCAAACCTACTGGTGCTCTGATCTTGGACTTCCCTGTCTTCAGAACTGTCTTAAATTACCAGTCTTGGTTATTTTGTTATAGCAGCAGGAACAGATTAAGACATATGAATTAGGATGTTATAGGACTTTTTTTGAAGTTTTTTTTTTTTTTTGCGGTACTGGGGATTGAACCTAGGGGCATTCTACCTCTGAGCTACACCCCCAGCCCTATTTTTTATTCTTTATTTTGAAACAGGTTCTCACTAAGTTGTGGAGGGCCTCACTAAGTAGCTGAGGCTGGCTGCGAACCTGGATCCTCTGGACCCAGCCTCCCAAGTACTGGGATTACAAGCGTGTGCCACCATGCCTGGCCTATTTATTTACTTATTTATTTATTTAGGTACTGGGGATTGAGCCCAGAGGCACTCTACCTCCAAGCTACACCCCCAGCCCCATATTATTATTATTTTTTTTTTTTTTTTGCGGTACTGGGGATTGAACGCAGGGGCGTTCTACCTCCACGCTACGCCCCCGGCCCTATTTTTTATACTTTATTTTGAAACCAGGTCTCACGAAGTTGCGGAGGGCCTCACTAAGGAGAGAGAGAGAGAGAGAGAGAGAGAGAGAGAGAGAGAGATCGAGATCTGAGGCTGGCCGCGAACCCGGATCCTCCAGTCTCCGCCTCCCAAAGTACTGGGATTACAAGCGTGCGCCACCACGCCCGGCATTATTTTTTGTTTTGAAACAGGATCTCACTAGGTTGCTGAGACTGTCCTCCATCCTTCGATCCTCCTATCTCAGCCTCCCAAGTACTGGGAAGTACTGGGATTACAGGTGTGCACCACCAAGCCGGGCTTTATTGAAGTTTTAATTCATAAGGGTAAAACTTATCTGGTCCTAGGGGGGCTGGAGAAGAAATGAACGGCATTAAAGCGACTGTCAGGCAGAGAACAGCTGGGGGCATCTGTACAAGTCAGACCCCCAGCAGCTCTCAGCAACCTGACCATTGATCTACTGAGTACCCATTCCAGCGCCTGGAGGCAGGAGGGACAAGCCTGAACTCCAACCCTTACAGCAAATGTTCAGGGTAGGGGACGCCCAAGACCACAGGCCTCGGGGAGCCTGGGGCAAGGTAGCCCTCAGCTGGGTGGAGGAAAGTCTGACCAGCACAAGAAGCATTTGAAGAGGGAAGCCCCAGGGAGAGGAGGGTCCCAGAGCGGCTGCAGGCAGATGCGAGGCCCATGGCTGGGTGGCTGGGGTGAAGACGGGGCTCACTAGGCCAGAGCTGGGTACCTTGCCACGCTGCCGCAGCAGTAGATCAAGAAGCAGGGGCGAGCTGGACTCGGCAGCACTTGTCCACGAGGCCTTCCAGGGTCTTGCATGTCAAATGCTGTTTTTTCTTGCACACCTGGAATTCCAATTGGGTTTTACAAGCCGTGAAATGCGAGCTCTCTGATGGAGCAGGACCCCTCCTGGCCTGGCCCCACAGTCCCTAGAGCCGCCCCAGAGCCCACAGCTCACCACAGCTTGGCTCAGGGCCTCGGCCACTCCTTCAAAAACAGCATGGACAGCCCGCTTGGGATTTCAAGAACATAAATGCACATTTTCCAAGAACCCCTTCCCAGGGCTGCTGTATGGGAAGCCAGACACCCCAGACCCAAGATTTGGGAGGGGAAGAAGGCGCCTGGGGGGGGGCACGTGAAGCCCAGCGTGGGTGGCAGCACACCAGGGCGCTGCAGTGGCTTCTCCAGAGACGACTTCAATCTACAGATGAATTCATTGTCAAACAGTATCACTCTCTCATTTACCCATTGATTGAGCCAGCATTTATGAAGCACCTACTGAATGCTGGGCTGTGTGGGGAGCTATCTAGGATGCACCAGAAGGGAATGGGCTGCCCCTTCCCAGACCACAGGCACTGGCTCCTGCAGGGACATCAGCTGCTGTTCTCGTTTATCCTAACTCCTTTCCCCAAAGAGCAGCCTCCTCTTCTGCCTGAAAGCCTTCATGAAGGCCAGACACTGGAGAACAGGGTGTGGTATTCAGAGGCTCTGGGCACTTCCGGCACTGCCACACCTGTGCAGTGGTCACAGCCAGCAGTGTCTTATGTCCCTGAGCCTCCACATCCACAGTGAAGGCCAGGACTGAGCTGGGCTCCACAGGCCGCCCAGGGCCTTCTCTGGCACCAAAGCCAGCGTCGGTCTGCGGTTGGTGCCATCGACTACCCACCAGTGCTCACACGGTGTGCCAGGCAGGGCTCAACTCTCTGCCGTCTGTCCTCTGTAGTGGCTGTGCTTGTGTGCAGGCTGCGAGAGGGCCGGGGTGAGGTTGATATGCAGAGACCCGCCCATGGGGAGCAGAGCCTGGAGTGTGGGGGGCAGCAGGCCATCACCTCTGTCCTTCCAGAAGCGGGAGCTGAGGTGCCCCACAGGTCCACCTGCCGGTCCCTCAGGTTCAGTACCCTTATCCAAAGTGTCGGGCCCAGAAGCGTTTTAGATTTAGGATTCTTTTCAGATTTTGGAATATTTGCATATATATAATGAGATATCTTGGGGATGGACCCAAGTTTAAACATGAAATTCATTTATGTTTCTTTCATATTTACCCTATACACATAGGCTGAAGGTAATTTTAGAGAATTTTTTAATTACTTTGTGAGTGAAACACAACGTTTCATGATGTGGGATTTTCCAGTTGGGGCGTCATGTTCTTGCTCAGAAAGTTTCAGATTTGAGAGCATTTCGATGTTGGGTTTTCAGATTAGGGATGATCAGCCTGCACCTTCACAGGGGCAGTAAACAGAGGAACCTCAGGCCTCGCATCAGATTACGGGACCAGGACCCTGTACACAGAATCCACAGGGCTAAAGCGCAGGGATACAGAACTCCAGGTCTCTGGTTTCTAATGAGTGTTCAGGAGGCCCGCTTCCTCGTGTGTAAACAGTTTCCTGCAGGAAACAAAGAACAGAACCAAGGCCTCGATTCTGTCAGGCCCACAACCCCAGCTGACCCCAGCCTAAGATGGAATACTTCAACAATGTCCCTGGTCTCCTGTCCTCATCTTTATTTTTTTTTATGTTTTTATTGGTGCATTGTAGTCTCACATCACAATGAGTATCAGTTTGGTGTTAACATATATGCACACAGCTCTTGGTGTCCCCCCCCCACCTCCCCCCCGCCTTCCCCCCACATGTAGCACTGAGAATGATGTTGGTATAATCTCATATGTCCTCGTCTTTAAGAATGTCACATGACAGCAGTCACACGGGAAGGCCTGCTGGGGCTGCACATGGAGGGGGCAACCAAGTAACAGAAATACTGCATTTCCTCCACCCAAGAGACACCGCTGCCCACTTTCCACCATCTCCAGTGCCAGGGAGCTCCCACAAGGAATGGCGCTGTCCAGCTAGAATGGCGTCTTCAGAGGCCTTTTATCCACATGGGTGTCCTGGACACACAGGCAGGATGCATTCTGTTTTACAAATTGCTAAACTCTTTGCTGCATGTTCCTTAGGATTTGGCACTTATCTTTTAAGTGATATCAGCCAGTGCTATTTGCTTTCTCCTGCTGTCTGCTAGGTTTGTCCTCGAGGCTGGACCAACGCCACAGAGTGAGTTTCATTGTGCCGGCTCTAGAAGCACCGCCACTCAGCCCTCACTCCACCTGTGTTGTTCTGCGATCAGGACCCTTCCTCCCCGCCAGCCGGCACAGTGACAGGATCTGTCAGCAGACGGCACTAGCGGGCTGCTGGAGGAGGAGCCGGCTTCCCTTGTGGGCTCTGGCTTGCCTTCCCTCCTGTTCCCTGCCCCTGGTTCTTGGCTGGAGTGCTGCCTATGGGGGGGGGCTCACCTCCCAGTGAGTTTTAGGGCACCCGAGCTGCTTCCTTGTGGAGAGCAATGGCACCCTACACACAGCTTCTCAGCAAGCGTTTCAGGTGCCCCAGCAAGGGCTCAGGGCACCCGTGGAGGGTTCTCAGCAGCTAGCCGGCAGGCTACAATGAGTTTGGCCTCTCTGTGGGCAGCTTCCAGTGAACTGTGTGGGATTTCCACAGGGTGTGCTGGGGAGAGGGGCTGCCTACTGCTGGCATCTCAACTCCTTGCCCACCCATCTGGCCAGCAACCATGGGTCATCCAGGGGCACATGCCTGTAATACCAGTGCTTGGGAGGCTGAGGCAGGAGGGTCACAGGTTCGAGGCCAGCCTCAGCAACCCAGCAGATTGCTGTCAGTTGAGCTGAAGCCACTCCCTCTCCAACAAGGTCTCATCCGGGTCTTAGGATGGGCTCCCTCCCCTCCAATTCCTTCCTCCTTCCGTGGGCACTCTCCTCAGGGCATGCTTGAGAACTGTCTCACCTCTGCATAGTAGGTGACGCCCTGGAAATGGGGAGTAACCCTTCCCTCACATCACCCCGCCTTGCTCACCTGATTGTGTGCCTGTGCCCTGGACTGGCCCGACGGGCACCGAGTTGGCACTGGGAATGGCCTCAGCAGACACCTGGAATTGATCCGTCGTGCTCCTGGGCAGCGCTCCCCAGTGGGAGAGGGGCTGCTGGTACTCAGAACTGCTCAACTGTTTGCACCAGAATCAATGAAGCCATCACCGGTGGTGGACTGTGAGGAGCACCAGCCGAAGCCCGTGCTTGGGAGCTGGCTTTCATCACCCGTGGCCGTCGGGATGACCGCAGGACTCTGCTGCGGGATGGAGGCTTCAGAGTGCACTGGGTGCTGACAGAGACAGTCACAAGCCTGGGCCTGTTAACTCATCAAGTCACAGTGAGAACAAGAGAACACAAAGACAGCCCTCCAGGAAGCGCCCCTCTTAGAGTCACAGGCCTAGTGTTTCTGAAAATCGGGTTGAAAATGCACTTGCCCTGGTTGGGAACAACAGTAGAGTTTACCATCTCTCAGGACCTCACAGGAGCGCAAGGCCATTTTCAGTTGGACCCAGATGAAACTGATCACCAAACCCCTTGTGTCATTCTAAACCTCCACTTCTAGGAGTCACCCAGTGTCACGGAAGGCTAATCTTTCTGGCGGAAACCCTGGGACAGCCTCGCCAGGGAGTGGATGCCTTGAAAGCGATGCTCATCTCCACCCACCACAACCATGCTCTGTTGCCACTAGACCTGAGAATAGGCCCACATCGCAGCAGGCCCCAGGAACAAGTGTACACCGTGCCCAAGAACAGCACGCACACCTAGATGGGCAAGACCTCTCTAACACCTATCAGCAGAAACGTGGTGTGATAGTTAATCTAGGTTGTCAACTTGACCTGATCATGACACACCCAAGATTATGTGATTTTGGGTGTATAACAGCAGATTAAACAGAAAGCCCTGCCCTGAATGTAGGCAGCAGGATTCTGATAGGTGTGGACTTAGATAAAAGAGGAAGAAGCCGCGTAGAGTGTGTGCGACTCTTTCCGAGGAAAAACGCATCTGCTCTCACCTGAGATCGTCGGCCGCCGGTTTCGCCTTTCTCCGAAGAGTTTCTTGATCTTCTCGGCCTCCAGCTCTTGGAACTGAAACTCCACCATCGTTTCTCCGAAGAGCTTCCTGATCTTCACATCTTGGACTGGGACTGAATTAGTGGTTGCTCCGATCCTAAGACTCCAGCTCTTAGACCGTTCGACCAGCTACTGGTTCC
>PVJS01051152.1:0-14073 GCA_004027185.1 Glis glis | reverse complement strand
AAAAAAAAAAAAAAAAAAAAAAAAAAAGGGATCATGGAGTCTTCCCCCCAGATTTCAAAGGAAGGCCTGGGAATACAGGCAATGTGTGGTAGGGTCAGAATCCCTGTAAGCAGGCCCAAATGGGGTAATCTGTAAAGCTTTGAGGGTAAAGCCAAGGTTGAAAGGAAAACCCCTGAGATTTAAAAGTGCCAGAAATGTGAAACTACTGCTAGGAAAGGCTACAAGATCCGAGCCATGGAGACAGGTTAGAAGAGCCAGTATGTCTCCCATTGCAATCAACCAGGTCATAGGAGTGGGGCTGCCAAGACCCCTTGGAGATCACATCTCACCACCATGGTGCCCAGATGCCAGAAGTAGAGCCACAGGATCAAATGCTTGCCATGCTGGATTTCGATACTGTTTTGGTCCCATTCCTTCTTTCTATGGCTTTATCTCTCCCTTTTGGAATACAAATGTTTACTCTGTGCCAATGTACACTGGATGTATGTAACTTGATTTTTGTTTTTACAGAGACTCACAGCCAAGAGTTTACCTTGAGTCTCAGAAGAGACTTTGGACTTTTGAGTGATGCTAAGACTATGGGAACTCTTGGAGATAGACTAAATGCATTTTGCATTGTGAGGTGGCCATGAGGTCTAGGGGGCAGGGGCAGAGTATGATGGTTTGGATTTAGAATGTCCCCCTAGCCCTCACAGAAACAAGATAGCAGCATTGGAAGTGGGGCTTGGTTGTCAAGGAGGGGTCGCTGGGAGTGTGGCCTTAAGGATTATATAAGGTCTTCTCCTTCCCTGCTGGCTCTCTGCTTCTGGCCTCCACGATGTAAGTGGAGCTCTGCACTCTCCCTCTCCCCTCTTCCTGCCGCCATGCCTTGAGCTCCACAGATGCCAGCCTCACATGGACTAAACCCCAAAATCTCCAAAAACTGTGAGCAAATAAATCTTCCTTCCTCTAAGTAGTGTGGACAGTCATTTGGATTAGAAGAGTGAGAATGTTGCCCGAGACACCAGTCTTTCTCAATTCTTCTCTCTCCCCCGGCCCTGCTCTCTCCTTTTCTTTCTGACAGTAATCGCCATGATCTACTCTTTCCAGGTCAATTTTGAAATTCAAAGGCACAGCTGCCCCACCTCTGTGAAGGGACCCCCATGTCAGGGGGATGACTTTTGTCATTCCTAAGGTTCCCTCAGTGCTGGACACTATATCACAATAGAGGGAGGGCCCAGCAGCTGTTCACTAACACCAAGCTTTCTAAGACTAACTGTAAGCTCTGACTGCTACCTGGTCCTCCAGCTAAAATCTCTATCCTTGACTCCAGACCCATTAGTTCCACCAAGGGTGGACCACTTCCCCCTCCCACCCACAATTTCTAAGCACTTTATGCTCAGTGTATCTCGCAGCTTCCTACTGGACAAGGTACAGCTGGGCCCAGTCAGACAAGCCAAACACCAAGGAGTTCTCCAGCACTCCCCATTCACTCTTTCTTCAAGCAGAAACACTCTCTGAATTCTACCTCTAAAACAGTCCCACCTGCAGCCTGACCCCTGGGGAGCTGACTCAACTCGGACACTCAGATTCTTCTTCATTTCCACACAGCTTCCTCCCCCATCACCTCATATCCACCCTCCACCCAGCAGATGCTTCCTCCCCTCAGCCCAGAGGGAGCTCTCTGGAAGAAAGTAGAAAACCAGGCTAATTAATGCTTGAAGCTTTACATAAGCAAATGAGAATTTGCTTCATTCCTCCCTTCGTTGTTCCAGAGCCCTCCTCCACCATGCCAGGCAGTTGGTGCTGACAAGGGATACCAAGGCACCCCAAACTGCCAAGGATAGAGGAGTCCACAGCCCTGGACCCTGGCTGAGTTCTCCTCTCCTCCTAGGGAACTCGTCCCTATTCTATCTGGTGGAACCTACTGCAGGCAGCATGGCAGAAGGAAAAGGCCAGGCAGGCCCCAGCTCTGAACACTGGCTCTGCCTCTGGATAACTGGGTGAGCAAGTCCTATCACCTTTTTGAACCATAGTTCCCCTTTGAGAAATAGGGGACTACAGTGGTCATCCTTTCCCCATGGGGATAGACTCCCAGTGATGCCTGAAGCCTCAGATGGTACTGCAGCCTATACATACTATGTTTTCTCCTATACATACATAAAGTTTAGTTTCTAAATTAAGAACAGTAAGAGCCGGGCGTGGTGGCACACACTTGTAATCTCAGTACTTGGGAGGCTGAGACCGGAGGATCCGGGTTCGCAGCCAGCCTCAGCTACTTAGTGAGGCCCTTCGCAACTTAGTGAGACCCTGTTTCAAAATAAAAGGATAAAAAATAGGGCTGGGGGTGTAGCTCGGAGGTAGAATGCCCCTGGGTTCCATCCCCAGTACTGCAAAAAAAGAACAGTAAGGGATTAACAACAATACTATGTATACATATATACATACCTATGATAGAATTTAGTTTATAAATTAGGCTCAGTAAGAGAGTAACAACAGTAATATGCCATGGATCTTAGCAATATCAGCATACAATTCTTTTTTTTCATATGAAATCAAGAATGTTCACCTTTTCACTTTATTGCTGTTCTTTGGCATATCTGAATTGCCAGCATCACTACTTTTGTGCTTGGGGGCCATTGTTACGTCAAATAAGGGCTATTGAACACAAGCACTGTGTTACCATGACAGTTGATCTGATAACTGGGACAGTTGCTAAGTGACTAGCAAGCAGGGTCACTGGGGACACTGGGTAAAGGGAGGTTCATGCCCTGGGCTGGGCAGAGTGGAGTGGCACAAGAGTTCATCTGCTATTCAGAATAGGACACAACTGGAAATTTGCAAATTGTATATTTCTGGAACTTTCCATTTAGTATTTTTGGATCATGGTTGACTGGGTAACTGAACCCAGGGAAAGCATAACCGCAGGTAAGGAGGGGATGCTGTCTATCAGAGTCTCGTACTTATCTATGATAGAACGGCCACATGACCAAAGGTATCAAAGAAGAAAGGGGGAAGTAACATGGTCCAGCACAACCGCCACACGTAGCATGTTAATACATGTTTTCCTGTGTTGTTTCCCTCTGTATGGGTGGGGTTTCCACAATTCCAATCCTAGGAAGCATACTGTTTTAATCTATGCCTTTTTCACTTAACATCCTCTCTTAAGTCTTTGCCCAAAGTTTCACATGTCTTCATAGCCATACAGACTCTGAATAAGGAATGATTCCATTAAAAACTCTCAATGTTCTATTTGGTAAAAGAAGCAAAAGTTTTTAAATAATTCCAATTTTTGTCTGATTATTGCAACAAGACATCCTCATTATATAAAATTTGGAAAGTATAGCCAGGTGTGGTGGTGCATCCTTGTAATCCCAGTACTTGGGAGGCTTGAGACAGGAGGATTGCAGGCTCACAGCCAGCCTCAGCAACTTAGTGGGACCCTGTTTCAAAATAAAAAAAAATAAAATAGGGCTGGCGGTGTAGCTCAGAGGTAGAATGCACTTGGGTTCAATTCCCAGTGCCACACACACACACACACACACACACACACACACACACAAATTGGAAAGCATGAAAAAGAGAAAAAAAGAAGATAAAACTGTCTCAAAAGCCTTACTTCATCATAAAGTACTTTCTGAAAAAAAGTGAGTCTTAATGAACTGTAAATAGTCCATCACATATATGTGGTTTTATATATAGAATAACAAGAAAGTTGGCGAAAGGCTAACATTGCCCAATACTTTGATTTTTATAAATAGCACTGCAATAAATGCTGTTTTATGTACCTGGGCATATTTCCCATGACCTCTTCTGCAACGACAGGTCATCTTTACCTTAGCCTGATGCACCAGCCCTGCCCCCAGGCTCCACACTCCTCCCTGCAGGTGGTTGCTTGTTTTCGCAGGTACCTGAATGCAGCCAGGCCTGCTGCACAGTCACAGCGTCCACGGTGTGTGTTACAGTAAAAGAGCAGCTCCTGCTCTTGAAAAGGGGGAGACAGTTCCAGAAGGTCCACCCTCAGGGGATGCCCAAGGACGTGCCACATTCCCACTCAGTCTCACACATCCAGATGCTCTTATATGGATTTAGCGCAGAGAAAGACAGTCAAGGGCAGAAACAGACCAGTATGTTTATCTGTGCACCCACTTCAGTCCACGGATACCCAACCAAGGACTATTTTCACGTCCAAAGTCGACGTGCACAGTTGACATAAAGAAGCTACTACTAAATGCACAATGTATTCTGTACAGACCCTAGTACTACTCATGTATTCTACATTTCATTCTCACAGCAACCCTACTATTATCTCCATTTGATAAACGAGGTTAGTGATTCCATTTGATCAGTGAGGTTTACTGACTTGCTTATAGCCACACAGCTAATATAAAGTGGGAACAAGGCTGGAACCTGGCCAGTCTGCTCCAATATCCATCCACAAGACAACTTGTTCTACCACTTCCATGGCTGATTTTGCCTCCTTAATATCTCCTAGGTCGGCCTGCATCTTTCTATCCACTCGCTATCCCTGCCTAAGCCACTGTTGTCTTTTGCTTGGATGATTGCTGCAGACTACTAGATTCACCACTTTCCCCCTTGCCCTCTACACTCCATTAGCCACAGAAAAGATAACAAGCTTTTCCTACAACCCAAATTCAGTCACATCCCTCATCTTCCTGAAGTCCTCCAATGGCTTCCTATAGCTTTTAGCATAAAACCCAAATTCCTCCATATAGCCTACAAGAACTGGAACCATCTTTCTGCATTCTGTCCACCTTTCCTGCCACAACTGTCTGCTCCCACTCTCTCCTAAAGTCTAGCCTCACTGTGCTTATTCCTGCTGGGGCTAGCATTCCTCCCGCCTCATGACCTTTGCACCCAGCACCCCCTTTCACTGCCCCCTCCTCTCTCTCAGCAGCTAAGCAACCTCTCAGGGGCTCTTCCCTCAGGCTCCTCCTTCCATCCTCAAGAAGCATGCTTCCTGGCTCTGCCATGCAACTTGCCACCGCCAGTGATACGTGTTTACCAGTGGTCCTAGGACCCCGCCACCAAGAAGTAGGAAGTCAGTTTTTCCTTCCTTTTATGTTTTGTTTTGCTTTTTTTTTTCATTTGTTGCAACCACAGCCACTTATTACATTGTGAGCTTCTTCATATAGTTCTTGAAGATGGTGATGGGAAAGCAGGCAGAAGGGGACAGGAGCAACAAGGTGGAATAAAAGAGGCATTAATCAATTGTCAAATTATCAGAGCATTCTGGGGTTCAAGAGAGCATGAATAGAATTTTTGTCATTTGATTGTACTCAGTGACAGGACAGTGTGGCTTCCGGAAATCCCCCAGAAGCGGTGTGCAACATTTTCCCACTGGACGGTAGTACCTGCTCCACCAGCAGGGGGCGTGCTGAGCTGGCTGTGCCGGCCCTACCTTCTTTCTGTTAGCCCCTGGAGAAACTGACCATAAATTAATGGATAAAGAAAATGTGATATATACACACAATGGAGGTCTTCTTGGCCATGAAGAAGAATTAAATAATGTCATTTGCAGGAAAATGGATGGAACTAGAAGACACCATGCTAAATGAGGACAGCCAGACTCAGAAAGTCAAAGGCCATATGTTTTATCTCATATGTGGAAGCTAGAGTAAACAGGAAAGAAAACGACTTCATGAAAATGAGGAGACCAGTAGAGTACTGGAAGGGGATTGGATGAAGGAGGAGAGGAGGAGAAAAAGGAGGCTTGAGGAAGGAAACAGACAAAATAGCATTGTGCTTGTATATGAATGCATCACTACCAACCTCACTAGCATGTACAGGGAGACAGGTGGGAAGAGGGAGGCGGGGTAGAGGGTGGGGTATGGAGAGGAATCACACCAAGAGATGTGCGTGCATGTACGGATGTGTCACTTTGAACCTTCCTATGATGTATACTTACAATGCACCAATAGAATTCTAAAAAAAATTTTTTTAAAAAGAAATACACATTTTTTAGAAAAAGAAAAAAGAAACTGACCGTAAATTCCGCAATCTTCGGCACCCGGAACTTCCCTTTGTTCTTCTGTTCCGGCTGATACTCTGTTCTTGTCTTCACAATCACCTGCAATGTTTAACCAGTGTCATCACTTATGGAGAATGAAGGTGTTTCCTTCCTCTTTTCCTTTTTCTAGTAGCTAGAATTTATTATCCATCGCATAAAGATCATAATCTTAAAAAAATAATATCCCCTCCCAAACACACAAAAGAGAAGAGAAAATTCAAATTACCCATAATATTTCCCCATTCCAACAGAGACAAACACCAGTGACAATTTTGATTATATATTTCCAGATGTTTTTATATGCATATATGTGTATATTATATATATGCTACCTATGAAAACACATATATCCTTTTTTATGAAGTGGATTCATACTTCATGATCTAGTTTATAACCTGATTTTATCATGCAACACTAGGCCTTTTTTTCCAGTTTTCTAATGCAGACAAGTGTACAATCTGATTTTTGCCTTTTCTTTTTATGGGGAGTCCTGGGGATAGAACCCAAGGCCAGGCACATACTAGGCAAGCGCTCTGTCACTGACCTACACCCCCGGACCTTCATTATGCCTTTTGGTATAGTATAATATTTCACTCTATCTGTATACGAAAATTGATCTTTAGTTGTTGAACATTTAGGTCATTTCCACAGTTTGAGTTATACAAACAAGCTATGATGAACATCCAGTCGCTAAAATTTTGAGCACTTTCTTAATTCCAATTTATTTGTGGTCTTGTAAAAAGAAAAACTACAAATGTATGTTCAATCTATTGTATCATCTTCTTTTTCTAAAGTCTGACTATTTAGGCAGAGGTAGCTGATCTCTTACCAAGATATGCTGTCAACCTGACAAGACATTTAAGGAACTCCATCCCGCTGTGCAGGTAGAGTAGGATAAAAAGGAACCTGACAGATAATCAATAACTATTGCCCAGTGATGCAGTACTATGAGGAACACAGAAGCTGTTGGGCCTCAGGGTTTCACCAGAAAATTTGGACAGTAATCATAATCATAATCATAATTCCTATGTAGTAAGGTTTCTTTGAGAGTTAAGTGAGATGAAAAGGGTTAATATATTTTTTAAACCATGTATTATGTGCCAGAACCTAGAGCAAGAGATTTATATACTTTACCTCTATGCCACTACTCTTTCCAATCTCCTGACAAGGAAATTGAAGTTCAGAGATACTAAGTCACTTGTGCAAAGTTACACAGCTGAAAGAAGCAATCTTCTAACCATGATCACTCTTAATTCCCATTACAGCTTAAATTAACAGTATGTTCACTGAAAACTCCCACCAACTTTTCCTGGAGACAATGGTCAATTGTATTGACTAGAGTAGGAATTCTTCTACTCAGAATGTTCTTTAAAATCCATGAGGCATGCCGTTGACCCAGTGTAGCTCAGGAAGCAAGGGATGAGGACACAACATGCTACCATGTAGTGCACATCTACCATGTGTCACTTAACTGTGTTGGTTAACGAGGTCCTGGGCCACAGCCTAGATAGGCCTCCCTCCCTCCCTCCCTGACCTCTAGAGCTGATTTCCAGGTATAAATTCTGCCATTGTGGCCAAGTCTCTTTGCAGTCTCCTCCTCTAAACAACCAAACAAGAACATTTGGCTTCTTTAAATAGGAAAGTGGTGTAGCCAAACTCAGATGAGGACTTCTGGGTGAGAAGGAGGGAGCATGTTCCATTATTATTATTATTTTCTTCCTGCCTCCTATGCCAAAGAATAGGAAAACCAAAACATATTGTAGAATATAATCCTTCCTGTGTACATCATGCTATATAAAACTCTTGCTGACTGGGATTCTCTAGAGATTCTCCACTGACCTTGAAGAATTAAACTGACAGGTTGTGACAGGGCCCTGCATCAGGTGCCCGAGGGCAACGCCCAGCTGACAGCCAACAAGAAAATGAGGACTTCAGTCCTACAACCACAAGGAATTGAATTCTGCAAATAACTGTAATAAACTTGGAAGAGGACCCTAGCACCAGATGAGAACTTGGCCCAGTCATTACCTCGATTTCAGGCTTGTGGGACCCTGGGCAGAGAACATAGCTAACTCATGCTTGGACCTCTGACCTAAAAACCTACAGGGAATAAGTTTGTGTTGGAGCCTGGTGTGTTGTTGCATGCCTGTAATCCCAGTACTCGGGAGGCTGAGACAAGAGGACCACAGGTTCAAGGTCAGCCTCAGCAGTTTAGTGAGACCCTGTTTCCAAAAAAAGGGGGGGGGCTTGGATGTAGCACAGAGGTAGAACAACCCTGGGTTCAATCTCTAGTAGCACAAAAAAATTTTGTGTGTGTGTTGGCTTAAGACAAAAATTTGTCAGCTTGTTGCACAGCAGTAGAAAACTAATCACCTTTCTTCCCACACTGTCAAGTCCATCTCAGCCACCTCTTGGCTTTATCCCTTCCTGTGTAGACATGGCCATCAGCTGGTCTCCAGCATCTCCCCCTTGCACATCAAATGTTAAGGAGCATTAGCTTCTTAGTCCTTCCCACTGCCTCTCTGTTTTTGTAAAAATCCTTCCCAGAGCTTCTCAAAAAACTTAAAGCAATTTTCCTCATTTTGTGTAAGCTGAAAAGACCCTGATTCTAGACAACATGGGAGTCAAGAGACAGAACTGAACAACCTTAATGTTGGATGAGACAAGGAACAACCATTACAGGCATATCACTCTCATTGTCATCATAAACATTTTGAGGTTGCTTCATTAGCACCATCTGCATCTTCTATCCAAATTTCTCAAGGCCCCTCTCAGAAGTTCCCTGCCCCACCATGTGGCATTCCCTTTGGTTTGAGGAGACCCACCCCTTCCTTTAACCACAGGTCTGATTCCTAGTTCGGTTAAGTTTATCAGGGAATAGCATCTTCACATCACACATTTGATTGGCTCAGACATTGGCACACCATCCAATCATTTGGCCAATAAGATGTGGTATTGACCAGGGACTTGAGGAAAGAAGTCTCCTTGGTCTTCATGGGTGCTCTGCAGAATTTGTGCTTTTCCTCTGGGTGATGGTGAGCACCAGAGCTCTGGAACTGCTGTGGTAACTGTTGCTACTGTGAGGGGAGCCAGGAGGAGGACAAAGTCCACACACAGAGGAGGGCAGAGCCAAGAGGAACCCAGAGAAGGGAGCTGGGCCCTGATGATCCTGTCCTCTGGATCACACCTTGCCTGAAGCCCGATCCATGTTGAGCTCTGCAGTTACGGGGCAAACAAGTGTTCTGTGGGCCTTGATCCAATTTGGGTTGGATTTTCTGTTACTTGAGACTAAAAGCTTTCTATCCAATACAAATATGTTCCAAGAAAAACCAAGAAAATGAACTAAGAAGCTATTAGAATTCAGTAAGGTAGCCAAATACTAAATAAGCATACCAAAATCGATAGCCATATACATGGCTGAATCTCATAGACAATGCATTAAACAAAAGAAATCAGAAACAAAGAGATTTCTACATGTTATGTAATTTCATTTACTTCAGTTTAAAATATATGTTATATTATTTATTTATCTAATTTGTGTATTCAGAAAATGTATATGTAACATATAATTTGTACATTTATGTAACATTTATTTTTGAAA
This sequence comes from Glis glis, assembly GCA_004027185.1. NCBI lineage: Eukaryota > Metazoa > Chordata > Mammalia > Rodentia > Gliridae > Glis > Glis glis. Next base: position 4,462 of record PVJS01051152.1, on the reverse strand, counting down.
TATAGCATTCCCCATTTGCAGTAATGAGGTTAGGAGGTGTGGTTTAGGAAGCGTTAGGGCCATGGTCCTCTCTTCTAATCCACATCTTGTTTTGCTCAACTTCTATGAAATTCTGCTTATGTTCTGAGTCATTTTCTAATGAAAACACTTCTTTTGACTTTAACACCTCACTTCTCAAACCAAAGATCCCAAACACAGGCCAAGGGACTGGTGGGTACCTGACATCATGTGAGTCCTGGCCATCTGCTTGTATCTTTTTGGCTAAGCCACATTTTCCTCAAAAGCAGCCAGACTCCTACAGCATATCTCACCTTTGCCTAGAAGTCAGAGCTCACTCTTTGAACCCCATCTCCTTTGCAAAGTACCTGGGCCATTTGCCTGGGACAGATGGAGATCACTTTGCCCTCATCTTCTCTGACTTCTCAGTGGTACCGATGATCCCCAACTTATGTTGCTTTAACTTACAATTTGCCAACTTTACAATGGTGTGAAAGCGATGCCCACATTCAGTGGAAACTACTTCGAATTGTGATGTTTGATCCTCTCCCAAGCTAGCAATGTGCTGGACACTGTCTCTATGCTAGACAGCGACAGGGAGCCCAGCCCCCAGTCAGCCAAGTGGTCAAGGGGAACCAGCGACACTCTAGAGTGTGCTGTTGCTAAGCTAGGATGTTCCCTAGGTTAGGTGAATTATATGCATTTCTGACATGATATTTTCAACTTACGATGGGCTTATCTGGACATAACCCCCCTGTAAGTGGAGCAGCATCTGTTTTGACAGGCTTGCCCTCCCCCTCCTTGAAGTATTCTCCTCCCTGGGTCTATAGTGATCTTTCTCTTGGTTGTCTTCCTACCACACTGGCCAGCCCTCCTCAGGCTCCTCCTCTTCCACCTGATCCCTCAATGTTGGACTTTTCAAAGCTGGGTGTTGGCCACTCTTCTCTCCTTCTCAAAGCCCCTGGGGTGCTCTCACCCACTCCCCTCACTGACAAGTCCATCCTTTATTCTGTGACTCTCAAATTCACATCTCCATGCAGATCTCACCCCAGACTCAGTTTACCCTACTGGACATGTGCCCTTGGGTCCACACAACTAAATTTACCAAGGCCAGGGTCAAGTTCTTGCCCCTGACCCATATTCCCCAATGACCTCACCCTCAACATTTTGACACCCATGGAATCCCAGCCCAGAAAACAGCAGCATTATCCCCACCATTGTTTATATCAAATTAGATACAGGGGTCTCTCGTGATCTCTCCCTTCTTCTCAGTTCACAAACCCATTCCATTGTTCCACCCATTTCAGCTCCAGCTTCCTCAAGTGTTTCTCTTGAATTTGCCCGTGTGTCTGGTCACACCGCCTCCTCCTTAGTCCAAGGCACACTCATCTTTCCGTCCTTTTTGGCTTCCTTGTTTTCATTCTGGCCGCCCCAAACCCAAAGAAAAGCTCTTTCTTGTCCAAGAGAGTGCTACACCAGCAAACCTGCAGAAGGTTGCTAGGAGCCTGACACCTGGGGGAGCCCCAAGAGGTCACTTTGAGTGTCCAGAGAACATGGCAGTGGGTGGAATGTGACAGAGAGGAAGGTGGGGGCAGACAGAGGCTCAAAATGTCATGCTAAACTCCTTGAAGACTCAACTGAGGGCAGTGAGGAGCTAAAGAAGATGAAAACAAGAGAATGGCTTTCCAGATGTGCATCAGAGGCAGAAAAGGAGCCTCATCTGCAACAAAGGAATGCCAAGGCAGGGAGAGGTGGAGAACGGGGAAAATACAGCCTTATGAAGTTACTAGACTCAACCAGCTGTTAGGATTTGCATGAAGCTTGGTGTTTTGTTCCTATGGAGTGAAGCCAGGAACATTTCCCTTCTTTATATAAAAGATGCTCTAACAGTTACCTTTTTTTTTTAGTACTATGAAGGGGAAAACATAAGAAATGTTAGCCAATCGTTATTAATTGTACCTTGGAGGAATCAGCTTGCATAAGCAAAGAGAAAGAGAGAGAAGAGAAAATAAATTTACAAAGAAAGGCTCTATTCTGGACATTCTTCTTTTTACAGGCAGTTTTAAAAAATGGAGCAAAACAGAGCCCTGAGCTCCTTGATTTATCGCAGAAATGGGAGGAGGGAAAAAAAGAGGGAAAGGGAAAAATCCCTTCTTAGTCTTTTTATTATTAAAAGTAGGGTTTTATAGATATTTAGAAAAATGAAACTCTGGGTTTCAAGTATCACTTTGGATGTGGGCAAAGCAAGAGCTTTGTTTTCTTTTCATATAGACACGTTGGCTTCCATTGTCCTTTCAGCTGCTGATGTCAGGAACATAATTTAACATAACCCTCAGTCTAGCCAGAATCCCCCGATAATACATGGTAGTTCAGATGGCACAAAGCACAGATCATAAAAATTTAAAATACTACTTCCCAGGATTATCAATAATGAAGAGGTTCCCACATGCAGAGGCCCTAGGATTGGCAGGAACAATAAATAAAAATGCGCAAGTGCCGACAAGGGGCTAGATTGTGTTTTTATGAGCTGGACTTGCACAGGCCAAAAATAGATCTATGCTGTACCCTTGGCTCATGCCTGCAGCCAGAAGAGAGCTTCAGAGCCAGCATGGTGCATGGCTGGCTGCTCAGCACCTACTATGTCCCAGACTGGCTCCATGCTGGACTGCTGACGAGGATTCACTTAATCCTCATCCTTCTCCAGACCACACTCTTCCCCATCTTCAATCCTCTCTTTTAAAATCAGTATTTTCCCACTTTCCAGATGAGGACAGTTGGCGCCCAGGGGTTCAGTGTATTGTCCGTGATCCAGTGACCCATAAGTAGTCGAATCAGTGTGCAAACTCAGGACGATTGTGCTCTTTCCTGCCAACTATCTATTTTTAAGGTTCTCACGGTGTACCTGCTGTGGGGCCCAGCACCTTACATCCTGTATCTCAGCAAATGCTCTTGTCTGTGATGGATGATTATACCCATTGTGCAGATAAGGAACCAAAGTCCCAGATCTAAACTGACTTCCATCCCTCCCATGGCCTCTAGGGGGCAGAGCCACCCCACACCTGACCTCTGATCCCAGGTGGACTGGGACACCAGAGGAACTGCATGAAGACTGTTGAATGAATGGATGAACAAGTACATCTATCGCAAAAGAGAGAAGGTGGCATTGCCCGGAAGGGGCCCGAGTCCTCAGTTAAGAGCTGAATTTGAGTCTTTCCTGGGCCCCTGAAACTGCTGTCGAGTAGAGAACACAGGGAAAATATCAGTGCTCAAAGGATGTTAGTCTCCATTCACAGATGGGGAGACTGGAGCCCAGCGAGGGGAAGGGCTTTGGTGCCGGTCACACAGTGAGACCCAGTCGGAAGCAGATCTCTGATAAAAACCTGCCAACCCCCAGGCTGGCTCTTTCTTTGAGAACAAGTCTCTCTTCCTTGCTGGGCCTTTGCTTTCTCAAAGACAGCATGAAAGTTTGGCCACTATGGTCTCAAATGGGACCTCTGGCCCCAAACCTCTATGACTCTTCAATTCTACAGCAATGCAAAATACAGGGCAAGATGAGGGGCTCTACATAGGTCCCCCATGGTCCAGGGCCCTGAGCCACTTCATAATTCATCTCCTCTTGCTGCCTGGCAGCCCCAGTGCTCCCCAGGAACAGGGGACCTGATTCTAAGTCTGAATTGATGATGATAATCATATCAATGACAACTGAGCACTAGATAACAGCTTTGCACTAAGCATTTACTATGTGCTGGACTCTGATAAAATATTTGGCATGCATTTTTTTCTCATTTCCTCCTTACAGCAATCCTTAGAGGAAAATATTATTGTCATGAGAAATGAAAGTTCAAAGTGGTTAGCAAACTTGCCCAGGGTCACACAGCAAGTAGGCAGTGGAGTTAAGATTTTAATTCAAACCATGCTGCCATAATGCCTCTCTGTACATGCGGGGCACTGCTCACTCGGGGGGGGGGGACTCTCTGTGAGTGAGAGTGACCAGTTACATCAGCTCTCCCACACTGTCTCATCGTCTGCAAAATGGGGTGCCTGTTTTCAATTAAAAAATTTGATACATGCTCAGGCTAAAAAAAAAAGAAAGTTTCAGGATAAAAATTTCCAAATGGACCCCACCCACCCCCATCTTTGTTTCCAAAACATTTAACAGTTTCTTTCATGTCCTTTCAAAACATTTTTTATGAATTATAGGAATGAAACATACACATAATATTCTCCAGGTTCATCCAGGTTGTCACAAATGACACGATTTCATCCTTTATAGCTGAATAATATTCCATTGTGTATTATCATTTCATAATGTATGCATGTATCAAAATATCATGCTGTACCCATAAATATTTACCATTATTATGTGTCAACCAAAAATAAAATAAGATATTTAGAAAAGAATTAAAATGCACACATTATCTGTGTTCCACAAGTGGGATCACTCTTTTTTTTTTTTTTTTTTTTT
>PVJS01051151.1:0-14074 GCA_004027185.1 Glis glis | reverse complement strand
CTCTCTCTCTCTCTCTCTCTCTCTCTCTCTCTCTCTCTCTCTCTCTCTCTCTCTCTCTCTCTCTCTCTCTCTCTCTCTCTCTCTCTCTCTCTCTCTCTCTCTCTCTCTCTCTCTCTCTCTCTCTCTCTCTCTCTCTCTCTCTCTCTCTCTCTCTCTCTCTCTCTCTCTCTCTCTCTCTCTCTCTCTCTCTCTCTCTCTTAGCTGGCATAACAGGCAAACCACAATGCCTTCCACCAGACCCTTACCCGAAGGCATCTAACACCTCTCCTTTGCACTGTCCCTACCACAAATCACCTGTTGCCCCTCTATGCTAATGAAGGATTGAAAATTTCACTAGTGTGACCCAATCAGCATCTATTCATATTAGTCTTCAATTAGGTCCTCTATAGACTGACCCCTTCCCTGACCTCACCCCATAAAAGTGCCCACCCTAAACTATACGGTGGTTTTCTGTTTTGTCAGAGAAAGTCCCTCCCAGCTTTTATTAAAGCTTTCTCCTTATGCTGTTGAGCTGCGTCCCTTGTCCTATTGTTTTCCCCTAATACTCCTGACTTTTAAGATTCCTAGTATATACCTTAAAACTCACCCCCTTCACCCATCTCACATCTATTCCTAAAGACATCGGTTCCCGTTCTCCAATAGCTTAGTAGGCTTCTAATTTTTGTTTCTTTTCTGTGGTACTGGGGATTGAACCCAGGGGCATTCTACCTCTGAGCTACACCCCCCAGCCCTATTTTATTATTATTTTTTTTTGCGGTACCGGGGATGGAACCCAGGGGCGTTCTACCTCCGCGCTACGCCCCCGGCCCTATTTTTTATACTTTATTTTGAAACTGGGTCTCACGAAGTTGCGGAGGCCTCACTAAGGAGAGAGAGAGACAGAGAGAGAGAGAGAGAGAGCTGAGGCTGGCCGCGACCCCAATCCTCCGGTCTCCGCCTCCCAAAGTACCGGGATTACAAGCATGCGCCACCACTCCCGGCTTATTATTTTTTATTTTGAAGCAGGGTCTCATCAAGTTGCTGAGGCTTACCTCACACGTGAGTTCCATCCTCCTGTCTCAGCCTCCCAGGTCCTGGGATTGCAGGTATGCACCACCATGCCCAATTATTCCCTCAATAGACTGATTCTAGAGAATGATCAATTGTATGCATATCATAGGTCAGGAACTGTGCTAAATGTGAGAGATGCTGTAGTGAATGGTTCAAGTCAGTATCTCCACAAGCAGAGCTTCCAGGAAAATCTCTCCCTCCTTAAAAACCTATGTGTGAGCTGCTGTCTCTGGGTTCATACTGGGTTTAAAGCCCCTTGCTAACCGAGTTCACTCCTTGTTAAATTCATAAAGGTTGACGTGGGGCTCTAGAGTTTTGTTATCAGTTTTGCAGACCTGTAGTGGAGGCTGTGTGCTGACCCTGGGGCTAAATGAAACCTGAAGACAACGTGACAGGCCTTCCCCAGAGGGGCTAGATGGTGGCTTCTCTGGGCAGTGGCCAGGGGGTCCCCAGGAAACAGCTTTTCTCACCTTTGAAAGCCCTTTGTAGCCAGGCATGGTGGCGCACGCTTGTAATCCCAGTACTTGGGAGGCTGAGACCAGAGGATCCAGGTTCGCGGCCAGCCTCAGCTACTTAGTGAGGCCCTCCACAACTTAGTGAGACCCTGTTAAAAATAAAGAATAAAAAATATGGCTGGGGGTGTAGCTCGGAGGTAGAATGCCCCTGGGTTCAATCCCTGGTACTGACACAAAAAAAAAAAAAAGAAAGAAAGAAAGCCCTTCGTGACTTTCCATCAGTCCTGGGTGTGTGAAAGGAAGGATTATATACAGTTCATTCCCTCTCAGTCTCCAAGGGACATGGTGGGGACACCTGGAAAAGAAGGAGGGCAGGTGACTCTGCCTAGCTCCTGCCGGGGCCCCTAATTCTCCTCCCGGTCTCTGCTGGCGGGAGTGTCCTGGTCTTACACATGCTTTTAGCAAGGTGTACCTGGCTGCTGAAGATCTCTACCGCAGCTAACCTGGAATGTGTGCAGTTATGGAGCAGGGCTCCCAGGAAAGTCCTGTCAGCTCTGCGGCCATGTGAATAGGAAATGGAGGTGCTGGGTGACCAACAGCTCTCTCTATAAGACCAGCACCGTAGCCCTGGCATGTCCTCCAGTGTGACCTGGGCCAGGCTGTACCTGGTGATGAGAAGGATCTTGGAGTGCCAAATCTATAGATCATACGTATCCTTGAAATGGTTAGCAAAGTCCAGCATTGACTTGCTCCCTTATCTGTGTGAATCCAATTGGATGATCCAAACTTTTGCATCATCCTTAGGCTAAAGTCCTTACCCCATAGTAAAGAAATAGGGCCTTTCAAAATAGGACCAGACTCCACCTCTGCCAACTCCTCTTCTTTTTCTCCTGATCAGACAGCTAAGATTTCTGATGTTTAGCACCTCTCTCCAGCCCTCCCTCCCGTCTTGACCCTTCCTTTTCTTATTTTTTTAAAAGGAGGTGGTAATCATTCTAGAATAGAATAGTATCAAAGACCAAGGGAGGCCCAGGAATAGAAATTGGGGCAATGCCATCAGTGATCAAAGCTGCAATATCTATTATGTGTAAGCCGATTTATACTGCTTTGCACATTTCTTAATATGGAAATGTTAAGAAAATTTACATATCCCATCAGCATGGCAGGCATATGCTTCCAATGTTAACAAAATTAGATGCGTGGACATTGCCAGCAAAGTGCACCGATAGGGGGCCCCTGGTTTCGAAAGCAGCCTATTTCTGTAAGGCGGTTAGTCTCAGTGGACGTACTACACACATTTTTGGGGCCAGAGATTATCTAATCCTGCCGCTGGACCTCAGTCCTAGCTCTTAGCTGCTCAGATCCCAAATTCCTTTTAAGCTAAGTAAGTATCAGACTAAAGACACATTGATAGTTCACCCCTTGTGTTTCCATAGACACAAGAGAGACACCTGCTCTCTGATGTGTATAGCAGGTGGGACTCCTGTCCCATGGTCCATGTTTTATCTTCGATGCCTGAACCATGGGGGATTTTATCTCTTAATCCTCCTCTCTATCCTCCAGTGGTGTGAGCAGCAGTATCGGATGAGCATGCTTCTGTTGATGCCCCGGTCCATCAGGTAGTCTAACCCAAACTTTTTTTTTTTTTTTTGCGGTACCGGGGATTGAACCCAGGGGCGTTCTACCTCCGCGCTACACCCCCGGCCCTATTTTTTATACTTTATTTTGAAACCGGGTCTCACGAAGTTGTGGAGGGCCTCACTAAGTAGAGAGAGAGAGAGAGAGAGAGAGAGAGAGAGAGAGAGAGAGCTGAGGCTGGCCACGAACCCAGATCCTCCGGTCTCCGCCTCCCAAAGTACTAGGATTACAAGCGTGTGCCACCACGCCTGGCTCCTAACCCCAACTTTTGATTGGATGATGCAAGGGGACACCTAGGGGAAGGGGTTTTGTATGCCCACTTCTCAATGTCCTAAGACACCTGTGGCCTAGCCCTTGGCACACTATAGCACATTTTTTAAAAAATTGCCTATGTTTTTATTTGGTGCATTGTAATTGTACATCAAACTGAGGTATAGAGTGACAAGAACACATATGCACACACCTCTTGAAGCTCTTCCCTCTGGGTCCCACCCCCGTCTTCTCCTCTCTATACATGTTTTTACTACAGCATATTTCTGAGCTCCAGCTCTCCGATTCTTGTATCCACTTCTTAATTTCTTACGAACCCAGGAGAGAATGGATGTTATTTATTGATCCTCTAACATGTCAACAGAGCAGAGTGGGTGTCAAGAATTCGGACTCCGGATGCAGCCTGTGTGGGTTGTTTCCTAGATTAATCCCCACCTCAGCTCCAGCTTCCTTAGGGGACTGCCCGCCTCATGAGTAGGAGTGAGGACAGCATAAGGTGATAGAGGTATCATGTGCACAATTGCACCTGCTCATGATAGCAAGATAGTTAATGCTGCTTGGTAGTGTTTGTGTTAACAGTGAATCTACACTCACATACAGGTATCTGCGCATTTCATTATAACGCCTACTTACGCATATGAAATATTTCTAAAAGAACAGAGTAGCTGGTTATGATTCTGAGGCAGAGAGCTGGGAAACAAGATCTGGGGTGGTAAAGAGACTTACTTTTCACCATACACCAACTTGTCCTACTTGATTTTTTTTCTACAACATCTACATATCATTACCACGTAAATCACTTAGAGCAACGTCCAGCCTGCAGCAAACACCTAATAAATGTTAACAAATGCCATCCTCAGTACTATTTTAGATATTGAAGTGTGCCGTATTCGTTATCATGTGTGGTGCCTGTCATATGACAGGCTCAATAGTGGTAGCTACAAGGGAAGACTTTTCCATTAATTTGGACTCTGGTTACCAGCTACAGAACCTCAACTCAAATAAGATGAAGCGAGAGAGAGAGAGAGAGAGGAGAGAGAGAGAGATGAATTTCTTGGATCAAAGATTGAAAAGTACAAGAGCATGTCTAGCTTTGTGTCCAGCTGAATACCGGGTACAAATGGGCTTATTGATGGTGCAGCGTCTCCAGCTCTGGGCTCCACATTCATAGTCTTCAATGTTCTCTGGAGGGTCCACGTGGGAGCTTAGGCCTGCCACCCAGAGAGCAGCCTCAGCAGAAAGGAGATTGCTGTTTCAGAGCAATCCAGCAACAGACCCCGGTAGAGCTGCTTCTCTCTGGTCCTGCTTGGTCCTTTGAGCCCTGGAGCATGGAAGACTTCAAGTGTCCCAGCTTTGCTCATGGAAAGACCTTCATGGCCTGAGGGCCGTGCCCTTCCATGCAAACCCAAGGAGTGGGAGGGAGGAGAGGAAACTCCCCAAGACGTCTAGTGTGCCATTGCCAAATAAATAAATAAATAAGGAAATGCACCATCATCAGATGAAAGGGCAAAAAATCAACCTGTAGTCACCTTTCTATTGTGCATCTATTCCATTCCCGCTAGACCTCTGAGAGAAGCCAAGCTTCTATGAGCAAAACAGCAGTAATAAAATTATAAGATTCTATTAGGCCGTGCCTCCCGGGTGGGGTGTGCAGCACGAAGGCTGACTATAGATATATTACGGGCATTGCTCGACATTCTATTACAGTATATTTAGTGGTATGATGTATCATTAGATAGTCTCTCCGCTATATATTTAAGTGTACTGATGTTCCATCGCTTCATAGACAAATCTCTTTCTTGATTTCCTCGCTGTGTACTGGAAAGCCCTCTCATGTTTCCTTAAAATAAAAATTAATTGCTTCTCAGCGAACTCGGCGAGCGAGATGATGTGTCTCCCAGGAAGTATTTCATAATCAGCCAGTTCCCGAGGACTGCCTTTTGTAACCAAACTATTCTTAATTGGCTTGAAAATGACATTTGCTAATTTTCCGTACTAATTTTAACTCAAAAAAGAAAAAAAAAGGGAAAAAGGAAAGAGCTAAATCCAGTAAGGTTTTCGACTTGACATTCTCTTAGGCTTACAAAATGTTAGGTTAGTAACACCAGCTGCGTTAACAAACCTCTGATTGATCGCGACCCATGCACAAATGGGGTACTTTCTAACGCCGGTGGAATCCAAAGAGGTATTGCTTATCGATAGTTCTCTTCCCAGTAAAGATTGAAGACCCAGACTCCTTTAGATGTTGGTTCCACTGTCTACAGCACGTGGTTTCCATGGTTACCAAAGTCGTGGGCATCCAGCAGAAGAGCAGGGAGGACCAGGGGAAAGTCCCCTGGGATAGGCCTGGGGTGGATGCCCGGGTCATCATCCTGCTTAAATCCATCGGCCACATCTCACCTGTGCTGCAAGGGATGCAGGGAATGTAGCCTCTACTGTGAATATAAGGAAATGGGTTTTGGTGAATGGCCAACCAGTATCTGTGACATGGATATTGTAAAATTACCATGTGTGTGTTATGCCATAGGTCTTGTATTGAACTGTGCTGTGTGTGTGTGTGTGTGTGTGTGTGTGTGTGTGTGTGTGTGTGGTGCTGGAAATTGAATCCAAGGGCATTCTACCTCCAAAACACACCCCTAAACCTATTTTATTTTATTTTTATTTTGAAGCAGGGTCTCACTAAGTTGCTGAGGGTCTTGCTAAATTGCAGGAAGATTCTCTCCTGGCAGGTAAGTTCTGCACATTTGTTAGGGATCTTGTGGTAGTCATGGAACTTTCAGCAAGTGTTCTTGCATTTGATGTTCATAAGGACCATGACAGTGAGCCTAACAGGGAGATGGTATTACAAGGGGGGAAATTCAGTCACAGAGAGACTCAGTTGTATGGTGTGCCACATCTGGTAAGTTTAGAGTTGGATCTCCATACTCCAAAGTTGGTAGGAGGCTGTCAGTACATGGCCAAGAAACCTGTAGCAGCCAACAAGAGTCACACAGCAAAACGCCTGGGGCAGGGAAATCAGAAGATGGACGCAAGTCAATAAACCAACCCACCATGAAGCTACAGGAAGAGGGGTGTGTTGGCAAAGAGGTGTACAGGACTCAATGGGACATGAGAGGCAGAGCCTACCAATTGTGGTTATTAGGAAGTAGGGGTCTATGGTTTCCAGAGTACGGAGAAATTCAGATAATTAGATGAAATTCTCACTTATCTATCTGTCTATCACCTATCTATCATCTGTCTATCTATCTATCTATCTATCTATCTGTCTATCACCTATCTATCATCTGTCTATCTATCTATCTATCTATCTATCTATCATCTATCTATCATCTATTTTTTGTAGTACTGGAGGTCCAATTCAGGGCCTCATGGATGCTAGGCAAACTCCCTACTACTAGCCAGGCATGGTGGCACACACCTGCAATCCCAGTACTTGGGAGGCTGAGATAGGAGGATCACAGGTTCAAGACCAGCCTCAATAAATTAGCAAGACCCTCAGCAACTTGGCAAGACCCTGTTTCAAAATAAAAATAAAAATAAAATCTGGTTGAGAGTGTAGCTCAAAGGTAAAATGCCTCTGGGTTCAATCCCCAGTGCAAAAAACAAAACAAAGCAAAACAACAATAACAACAATTCTCTACTACTGAACCAGCAAATGATATCATCCCCAGCTCCTCAAATATTTAAAACATCATCAAGGCCAAACCAAATTCATCTGTGGGTCGCCCATTTGCAAACTCTAGCTCAGAGTTTGAACAACCGATGCTTGGCCTGAGTTAGAGACCCAATCAGATAGGCGCAGATCCATCCTAAATAGTTTGGCAAATTATATCAAGTGTACCAGGATGTGTGCAGAATATTATTTATTTTTGAGTATTGTATATAGTAGATCCATACCAGAACAAAAAACCTCAAATATCTCCTAATATGATATTGGCCAAATGAATTATAGTAGCTACGTTTAGTAGAATGCATTACGGCCATTAGAGATGATGACATAGGTTTGACAAGATACTTTGGATGTCAAAAAATCAAATCATGTCAATATAGAGCCTACTTATTGTCTGGTGGGTCAACGTTCTCACTGCCGTAATCCAAACCAACAGACCGCTCACAACTTAGAGGAAGAGACATTTATTTGCTCACAGTTATGGAGATTTCAGGTTCAGTCCATGGCAGGACGGGTCTGCAGAGCTCAGGGCATGGCAGCAGGAAGCAGAGAAAAGGAAAGTGCAAGGCTCTACTCTCACCTCATGGAGGCTGGAAGCAAGAGAGAGAGAGAGAGAGAGCAGGGGAAGAGAGACTTTATATAATCCCCAAGGCCACGCCCCCAGAAACTGCTCCTTAGCAACTAAACCCCACCTCCAATGTGGCTGCCACAGACCCAGTGACCACTCCTTAGCAACAAAGCCCCGCCTCCAAAATGGCTGCCACACACCCAGTGACCACTCCTTAGCAACCAAGCCCTGCCTCCAACATGGCTGCCACACACCCAGCAACCACTCCTTAGCAACCAAGCCCCACCTCCAAAATGGCTGTTACACACCTAGTAACCATTCCTTAGCCACCAAGCCCCGCCTCCAACATGGCTGCCTTGTTTCCATGAGGGGTAGGGGGACATTCTACATGCAAACCATTACACATATTATACTTCCATGAGGAATTTAGACTTAGTCTCTTCCCCAGTGGTCCTGGCGCCAGGACCCGCACTGTCCCTCTTGTCTCTGTCCCTCTCTGTCTCGTTGACCAAATGCTCAGGGTGCAGGAGGAAGACTTAGTCTCTGTCCTCCAGCCGCTCTGTCAACTGGTTGTCAAGGTAACTATTGTATTATCAGAAAAGACTTTAGGAGATTCTATACAAAGATGTTAATGTGATTATCTCCAAGTGGCCGGGTTATATAATGGCGATTTTTCTTTTCCAGTGGCTATCTGTAATTATGAGCAGATCTACTGTTTGAGGTCTCTAATTGTGTAGTTTAGAAAATACTAAGTTGAAGAAGATACAATTAGGTTCTACTGTTCAAATGGTCTCAAAGGAATACAATACATAAAATTGGCATTATTTTAAAGAGCAAGGCCAAATAACATTCACAACTGCTGTCTTGGTCATCAATACCATAGGGCCCAGTGAAATGGGCATCACTTCCCATGTTCAAGTATTCTCTAGCACGTGGATTTTTATGGTGCATCTCAGTTATACAATGGTGGCTTTCAGTGGGATGTGTTCACACACATATAAAAAGGCCAATTGAAACAGGGCGTGGTGGCACACGCCTGTCATCCTAGTACTTGGGAGGCTGAGACAGGAGGAACGCAGCTTCGAGGCCAGCCTCAGCAATTGAATGAGACTCTCAGCAACCTATGGAGACCCTGTTTCAAAACAAAAAAAGAAAAAAGAAAAGGGCTGGAGGTGTAAATCGGAGATAGAATGCCTCTGGGTTCAATCCCCAGTACCAAAAACAAAACAAAACCAAAAAACACCATTTGATCAATTTTGCTCACCAGTACACCCCTGCCCTTTCCTCCTCCCTCCCCATGTCCCTTTCTTTGTCCGAAGGCTCACCTTTCTGCTTCCATGGCACACACAATGTCTCCAAATTATGACCTATCTACGTGACAGAGACAACATCTCACACCATGTTTGGCTCCAGCACCCGACTCATTACTCCACACTCATTATGTTCTGGTAAAGGATGATGTGTACTCCCCAGGCCTGTAGAGCCCTCAAGAATAGGAATGCCAAGGTCTGATATTCCCACGATTCCAACAGACGTTGAGCCCCTAGTAAATAACCCCAATATTTATCCCACTGAAATGACAGAGAAAGACGTCCGTACTGTGATTTAGAGTGTGTGTGATCATGATCTCTTTCTTGCTGGCATCGTCCCAGGGCACGTGTGCAGCAACCCAGGGAATGGGCTGGGTGGGATTTCTGCTCTATCATCCCAGAAATCCAGAAAAATCTGTGTGCCACCTGCAGTAAGGACACACGGCAATTAAGTGGCCAAGCCAAGAGTCAAGCGCTTCATTATTACCAGTACTAATTATTATTATCATCATCATCATCATCTTTTTTATTTCTTACTGGGGATTGAAGCCAGGGGCATTCCACCTCCAAACTATATACCTCCAGCCCTTTTTATTTTTTCGTTTGAAACAAGGTCTCACTAGGTGGCGGAGGGTCTCAGTAAATTGCTGAGGCTGGCCTGGAACCTGTATTCCTCCTGTCTCAGCCTCCCAAGTACTGGGATGACAGGCACATGCCTTTTAGTATCATCTTACTTATGAGCTTGGGACCTTGGGCAAGTCTTTGTGTTCAGGGACTCTGTCCCAGTGGGGATGGCGATCTCTCTCACCTTCTCATTTTTTTTTTTTTGTGCGGTACTGGAGATTGAACCCAGGGGCATTCTACCTCTGAGCTATACCCCCAGCCCTATTTTTTATTCTTTATTTTGAAACAGGGTCTCACTAAGTTGCAGAGGGCCTCACTAAGTAGCTGAAGCTGGCCGCGAACCCAGATCCTCTGGTCTCAGCCTCCCAAGTACTGGGATTACAAGTGTGTGTCACCACACCAGGCTTCACCTCCTCATTTGATGCAGCCTGCAGTGGTGGACTGAGATGAAGGGGCCCCCGCAGGCCCACCCTAGTCCTGGTCCCAAGATCTGGAACCAGACATGTGTATAAGCCATGTGACCTATTACCTGCTTGCTTAGATTCTCCGGGGAGCAGGCCCAGAGACCAGCATTTTGGAGCAAAATTTTTTTTTTTGTGGAGCAGAAGGAGACAGCAATCGGAGAACAGACAACAGGCCAAAGAAGATGAGGTGCCCAGTGAGACTCTGCAAGGAACACTGTAGCTCTCAGCCCTGGTGAGAGCACCGAGGGCCATCCTGCTCCAAGACAGGAGGCTGCACTAACTGAGTGTCTCCAGCACCCATCGCCACCCACCGAGGGTGCTCCCCGGAGCTCTGTTCCCTGCACCCATGTACTGCCTGCTTTTGGGGCTACCAGACTACTTTCTTCAGCAGCAGCAAGAAGCTCAGGCAAATAGCGATGGGGAAACCCGGGAAGCCTGGGGTCCCCGGGAGGGGCGCCAGCAACACCTGCTACACACAGCATATGTCTAAAGGGCTCAACTAGAGCCAAGCTCACAAACTGATAAATAAAAGATGTTCTTCCTCCTCCTCCCGCTGTGACAAACACACCTTCATGACTACCTGGGGCACCAGGTGAGGAGGCAGAATTCTTGAACTAGACTCCTCAGAATTCTTGGACTGGACACCCATCAGTGCCAGCAGAACCAGCCCCCACCTGGGTCAGCTTTTCTCTCCTCTTCTCTCTCTCCCTCATCTCCATCCTGGGCCCCATACCTGCAAAGAGATTGCCCTCATTGCTGGGTTCCAGGGAGAGCGTCTGCAAACACCAGCCTGCCTGGGTCCAACCGTGTACACGAGGGCAGCGTGGTTCATTCCCAGGAGGATGGATCCAGGGACAAGGGACATGAGGACCCAGGGGTGGAGTTGGCCCAGCTTGGTGGGCACCTGCTGTAGTGAATGTTTAGGGTGCATGGTCTGACTTCCTAGCTCACTGCAGCCCCAAGAGCTGGGCTCTCAGGATCCAGTGCAGTCAGACCCCTCCTGAGGTTTGCTCTAACATCCTGAGTCCTCATCCTGTCTGAGGAACAGGCTGGAAGTGCGAGGGTATGAGGGAGATTGCATTCAACAGCAATGGAATTGCTGATAAATACTACCACCCCTGCCCATCCTTCCTGCGGATATTCTGCAGCATCCTCTACCCTGTCTACTGAAGATCCCCAAGGAGGCTGAGCCCAGCCACCCACAGCAATTGCCGTACTCAGCAATGCTACCCCTCCCTGCTCACATCCTCACTCCGCCGTGGAGGTTCCTGGGATCTCCTTGCAAGGTAGAAGCTTGGGTTTCCTCGCTCACTCCAAGGTCAGAACACACCTGGATACCCAGAGTGCTGTCTAGAAAGGAGGTGACAGGCTTCAGGTGACTTTATCCCTTTGAACCTGAGGACATGGAACCCTACTGGGAGGAGAAAGGGGGCAGTTCCCAAGTCCTCTAAGATGTGGGGCCTGGCCCAGGACAGCACCACCTACCACTTAGCAAGAATCCTACAAATGGCACTTGCAATTATTGTCACATTTAAAAAAATAGTGATTTGAGGTGGGCATGGTGATGCATGCCTGTCATCCCAGTACTTGGGAGGCTGAGACAGTAGGATTGCAGGTTCGAGGACAACCTCAGCAATGTAGTGAGATTCAAAGCAACCTAGCGAGACTCTGTTTCAAAACAAAAATGAAAAAAAAAAGGACTGGGAGTGTAGCTTGAAGGTAGAATGTCCCTGAGTTCAATCCACAGTAACACACACACACACACACACACACACACACACACACACACACACTGAAGAGAACATGCTAGACTTTTTGAAAAAGCAACAAGATGAAACCCATTTGGCTGTGGACAGTCAGTGTCCTACCTGTCAAGTCCCTGGACAGCAGGTGACTTCTCTGCTGGAATCTTTGTGACCTTTCTAAAGCGTGGGATATTTTAGAGCAAACAAAACTCCCAGAGCAAAAAAATATATTATTCAAGGAAGCTGACACGGGGCTCCTCTGTTGCAGGCTTAGCTCTGTGGAGAATAGACAGCTGCCATTCCTAGAAGACATTTGTGGCCAGATGCAGGGTTCAGGGAACAGTTGATGCACTAAAACGGGTGCTCCAAACATGCTTTTTAAAAAAAAAAAAAAGCAAGGGACTGCATACAGATCAATTTGGACCAAGCTCAAGATTCTAAACACTTTGCACACAGAGACACATGTGTTGGCAGGTGGAAACCAAAGATGAGAAAAGTCATTGAGCTATGCAGATATTTTCATCATGGGTTACCCCCCTGGAAGGATTTGAGTGAGAGAAACATGGCCACCATGCTAAAATGTCCCAACAGAGCTATGAGACATCACCTAATTGGAGCTCTGAGCCCTGAGCTGATATTTGCACCAACACGAAGCACAACGCTGATGTGGATATCTTGGCAGGATGCACTCCTCTAGCTTCCGTGAAAAGCCACTCGCTTTCCATGTTTGTACTCACTCGAAACGAGGTTCCCGGTTCATAGATTAAATGGCATTTTTTTAAAACAAATTTTCAAATCACTCTGCTTCAATAAAGTGCAGTTCATCACCAAGCTAGGCGGAATTTAACTTTGGGTCATTGATTCCAATGTCCCAAGATGAGAATATTTTAAATAAGAGTTCATAATCTTCAGAGATACAAGGTTCTCAACCTTGAGTGCATGTTAAAATCAGGGGTTCTGAAATCCTAATGTACAGGATCCATCTAAACTAAATGCGATTTCTGGGGTGGGACCCAGGCACCATAGTTTTTCAAATTCTACTTTTATTGGTGCATTGTAATCTCCCATTATACTGAAGTTCAGAGTGATAGGGACATACATGCACACAGTACCTGGTGAGCGCCCCACCCCGGCTCGCTCTGCACTCTCTCCCTTTCCCCATACCTGATATTGAGATTAGCATTGGTAGTTTTACATATGTATATAACATTAATGGAAGTATTTCCTTCATTAATTCTTCCTCCCCTAGAACCCATGTATCACTCCAATGGGTTTCTCCATTAAAGTCCCTCTTGTATCTGGATTACTGGAATTCTTCTGCAAAATTCTAACAGAAAGGCGACACTGAGCACCACCATATAAATTAAAAGGAGAAAAAGTCAAATATGTGGGCACAAATTTATCCAGAATCTGTTTGACATGTGGCAGAGACCGTTCCTTTAGGAAAGAAACACAGTGACAGGTAGCTGATGTCGAAGGTTGTTTGTTTTTGCCTTCTCCTCCATTTTGTTTCATGAGAATGAAAATCAGATCCTATTTTTAAAAGGCGTCAGGTCATTAGAATTCCAGAGTGAAAGGGATTTTTCAAGGTTTGATCATTTGGCACAATTCCTCACATCCTCCCCAACACACACACACACACCCAGTCAATCTGTCCTCAGAGATAAAACCAGATGTTTTCCCTCTTCAATGAAGCGTGCTTGGAAAAGAGCCAAATAGCCATATTCAAAGGATCTTGTGAACCCAGGTGGAAAACGGCTGCTGAAACTTTTCACAGAATTAACCAAACTAAAGATGGCAAAAAAAGATGCCGCATTTAAAATTAGTAAGAGGTCAGGTGTGGTGACACACACCTGTAATCCCAGTACTTGGGAGGTTGAGATAGGAGCATCGTGGGTTCAAGGCCAGCCTCAGCAACTTAGCGAGACCCTGTTTCAAAAGAAAAAGGGCTGGGGGTTGCTCAGTGGCCAAGTGCTCCTGGGTTCCATTTTTAGTACTACACACAGACACAGGAAGAAAAAAAAATTAGAGAACTTTGCAAGCACCCTCAGATTTATCCTCAGAGCTCGTGTGAAATTGGTAGACAAATTTCCAGAGGCTGGTCTTTTTTAAAAAAGCTATTTTGGCCGGGCGTGGTGGCGCACGCTTGTAATCCCAGTGCTTTGGGAGGCAGAGACCGGAGGATCCGGGTTCGCGGCCAGCCTCAGTTCTCTTTCTCTCTCTCTCCCTGTCTCTCTCTCTCTCTCTACTTAGTGAGGCCCTCCACAACTTCGTGAGACC